>JAYMTP010002521.1:0-19454 GCA_036897365.1 Geranium brycei
TATAGATTTTTTTACGGAATAAATAATAAAAAATTGATTTGAATATTATTTTCTTTTTAAAAAAATATTTTTTTATAAAAATAAAAAACGTTGTTAAAAGTGATTTTTTTATTTTTAATATTTTTTTGAAAAATTATTTTTTTAAAAAAAATAATTTTGAAATCAGTGTTTTATTATTTATGCAATAAAAAATATTTTTAAAATTTTTAAATCTTTTTAACGTAGGGGTATTATAAACATTTTACATCAAACAAATAAATGATACTGACCTGCAAAAGTTGCATAGTTCAGGTCCGGATAATGAATTCCCCCCTGAGCTAATGAGAAAATTACATCTACATGGTTTGTTTTGTTTAAGCTTTCTGGTTCGTCCCCAAAACTCATTGAAACAATTCAATCAGTTCCATTGCTGAAGCTTTTCAATTTCATAGATATCCACTGTCAAAATCCCTAATTCCCTCGGGTTTGTGTCAATTTGGTCAGCTACCAATTCGATTCCAACCCCAAAACCTTACACTCCTCCAATGGCTTCCAGGAAGAAGGAATCGGAGGGCATAGCCTTGCTCTCCATGTACTACGACGAAGAAGAAGACGAGGAGGTAATGGAAGAAGCCGAACCAGAACAGCAACAACGACTAAACGAACAAGGAGGAGGAGGAGGGGAAGAAGAAGAACCTGGCTATGAGAGAGACGACGATCCAAAGCCTGAAGTCGAGAGGATGGTTGCTAGTGACTCTGGCAACGACAACACGCCGTCATTGGTTCGTGAAAATTTCATTCCACAAGATGGGAAATTTGGAGTTTCCACTCCCCAGCCGGCCGTGGGTTCGTCTGATTTGGGGAGAAGGAGGCGAGGAAGGCTCACAATTGTGGACTATGGCCACGATGAAGTCGCCATGTCTCCTGAAGCAGAGGTAAATTTTCTGTTTTTTTGCTAGCTTTAGCTCCTGTTTGGTTGCCGAGAAAACTGGGGTCAAGGGAGTGAGTTTATGGAATATGAGTGTTCTTGTTCTTCAATGCTGAAACTAGGAAATTTTTGATATTGTACATTGAATTACATAAGTTGTTAGCTTATGGATGAAGAAACTTTTTGTGCTGGTTAAATTGTTGGGAAGGAGGTGGATTTACATTGCTGTTTTTGTACTTCATTTGGGCTTACGTCGGTCGAGCTTACTTATTAGGCGTGTAATGAACAAGATTCATTTTCTAAAGTATGTTTGGAGTGGATAGAGCCATAGAGGAGAGTCGAGGTGTGGAATGAAAGGGGTTAGTGAGGTATCTCTTTCAATTTATATAAAATATCTTGATCAATAGAGTGAGACTAGAAAGAGAGCTCAACTATTGTATTGTGCTATATTTGTTCACTCTCACTTCTTCCTCAACCTATTATTTATCTCTCACTTTTCTACATTACTCTAATATCTGAATGGAGTATCTAGCTATTGGTATTGAGGGATGCAACAGTTTCTTATATTGATCTTTGTTTTGCTGCCCTTTGTTGGCAGGAAGGTGAACTAGAAAGCAGTGATCATGTCATGGTTGATGCGGTGCATCAAAATGCTAATGGTATGTAGTTTTTAACTGTATAACATGGGTTTCACAATATCTGAGCTCAATCATTCCAACATTGACTTAGGCTAGCTGTACTTGTAACAGGCGATTTCCATGAAAAGACACCTCCAGGAACTGTTCATATTTTAACCCCTGGTGCTCAAGCAACTCCTCGATCACCTGAACATGACCAATCACAGCCTGATCAAATGAATTACGAAACTAATGATTCAGAAACTGGAGAAGCTGCAGACCCTGCAAATGCTTCTGAAGCGGAGCCTAAAGATGTCGATCCATTCGATAAGTTCTTACCCTCGCCGCCAAAAGATAAGTGCTCAGTGGAGTTGCAAGTAAGTTTTCTTGTGCCTCTATTATCAGTCAATTCAATATAGTAGTGCTGTCATTGAATGCATTACTTGTGTGTCCCTTATTATGTGATGAAGCCTGAATATTGCATTTGTGCCAACTTTTATACAGTAAAGTATGCTTAGTGCTGTTTCTCTTTCAGCAATGTAGTGATTTTGGTTTAGAGTGATATAGATTAGAACCAATTCCAAAACGTAGGATAAAGATACATTCACTTCCTCTTTTTCAATGAACTGATATAAAGTATTTGCATTTACTTTAAAATGCCTTTTAAATCCATAAATTAGCTTTGCTATCAAGTTTCAACATCTATAGAAATTTTATTCCATCAAAATAAAGAAATTTACTTTGATATATACCAGCAGTCTAAAAGCTTGGGTTAGGTAATGCAATTGCAATTTGAATGAGATATTGGTCAAAGCCTGAATCCCAATAATCTAGTATTTAGCTGAGAGACTGACTTTGTCGTCAGCAGAAGTGGTTTATATGTTTATATATTGACTACTTTGGCAATATAGAACTTTTAAGTTACTGCAGGACAGAATGTACCAGCAATCTCAAATGATGCAGATCTTACGTAACTTGATATTCTTTTCTGTTATTTTACTGCAGGAGAGAATAAACAAATTTCTTCTATATAAGAAGGCTGGGAAAAGTTTCAATGCAGAGGTGCGTAATAGAAAAGATTACCGCAATCCTGACTTCTTGCTGCATGCAGTGAGGTATCAAGATATTGACCAGATAGGATCTTGTTTCTCTAAAGATGTATTCAATCCTCATGGATATGACAAAAGTGACTACGTTGAAGAAATAGGTCATTAACAGTTCTCTTACTCTCTAGAGATTTTAATGTTACCTGTGACTGGCGACAGGTTTTGTGATTTGAAGTTATATCCTCAATTTTCTTGTTCTGCATAGAGTTTTGGTATCATTCAGTATGAATAATACTAGTATTATAGGGTTATATGACCTTTCCAGATTTCTTACGATTTTGACTGGACTGGATAGACTTGCCTCGCCCATTTTAGCTCTTTCTTATTTCTTGTTGCATTGCTAGAAATTATTGATTCATTTGTTTGAATTTAGGTACACTGTTGTATCTCTTGTTCACATGCATTTAGATCTTATGCAAGGTAATTCAAACGGGTCATTGATATGCGTGAATATTCCATTATTTAGTTTGCATATCAAAGAAAATGGTTACCAGTAGATCTTTATACAATTCTTCAAGTTAGCTAAAGCAAACTTTGTTCATTATTGATTATGCAATTCTCCTTGGTTCAATTCGCAACCCATTGTCAAATTTAAAAGACTTCCAATGCAGTCATTTTCTTATGTCTCACCCTTTTACTGCAGACACTGAGAAACATTTGTTTGTTTTTTGCAATATCATGTAAAGTTGTTCCTGAAAGCTATTCAGCCTTTTTTTTCTTAGAAATTATGTAGGTTGTGCTGATTCCTGATGTTTTGGTTACATAAACTATGTGGGAAGCCACTGCTTCTTCTACTCATTTGTTTTGTGAAGTAAGCATTGAACTGCATGCGGTTGTCTGATAAAAAAAGAAGAGAGAACTGCATGCAGTTGATAGACTATCATAAGTAAAAACATGTAATGTATTTTCTTAGACCAAATGCTGCTTCAGAACCTATCAGGCATAGTATTATACTGCATTTGCATCACTCATCTGTCTTAGTGATCTTCATTGTATCTGTTTTGGTTTGCTATACGCTTTCATAATCATCTGAAATGCCAATTTGTACTGTTATAGTGTTATCATATTGAGATGTGTTTAATCTGTGAAGCAGAGGCTGATATGAAGGGTGAAATGGAAAGGAAAGATCAAGAGAGGAAGAAGAATCAGAAGGTTGATTTTGTTTCTGGGGGAAACCAGCCTGGTTCACAAAAAACTACTATTCCTATTCCAGGTTAACAGACCACTTTCTGAGTGAATGTAACTAATAAATATTGGTTTCTTGAGAAACTTCATCATATTCATATTCATACTGTTGATCTTACACTGAGTTATGTTTGCAGCAGTGCCATCTAGTGCATTGCATTCCATGCCAACTGCTCTTGATTCTGTTGCTCGTGATGGAAGACAAAATAAGAAATCAAAATGGGATAAGGTTCTTGATGTTTAAGCTGCGGTAGCTATTGAGCTATATATTTCTTATCTGATGTTATTGGTGCTTTGGACTAATGTCTTTTTGTTTCCCTAATTACAGGTGGATGGTGATAGACGGAATCCTCTGCCCTCTGGTGGACAGGAATCTATATCTTCAGTCGGGACTCATGCTGCTCTTTTATCTGCTGCAAATGCTGGTTCTGGATACACAGTCTTCGCGTAAGTATATGTGATTATTTTGTATGATATGTGGTTGCCTTATTTTTATGATAAGGTAAAGATCTTATTACACTAAAAATCCGAAGTACAATAACAAAGACAAAAGTCAAAAACATAAAAAGGTAGCAGTAGCCTAACAGACCAAAAACCCAGTAAACCCATAAACCAGAATGAGAGTCCGACTAAAGATGAGAAGCCCAAGATCGCGCCCCTGGATCCCGACACAAAGGAGAGGACCTCCAGGAGATGAGGATCTGCTGCAAATTGCTCGGATCCGAGCAATTGATGAGATGGAGAGAGACCCAAATGTTTGATCTTCCAAAAAAGTTACTGCAGGCGAGGCTATCATTCTCCCATGCTTTGTCACTTCTAATATTACATGTCTGTTTCTCGCTGCCCCACTATGACCCCGTGCTCCACTTGCTTATACATTTATGGCAATTACTGATTTCATATAAGAACATGATAGGAACTTCGTGCCCAATTCTCTTATTCAAACAAATATGTACATTTATTTTGGAACATCTAATTTAGGAAAGTATGACAGTTATTTTACAATGAAGATATTGTTAAATGGTTAGTAGGAACATCTGATGTTCAATTGCTTGACCAACTGGTGAAGCACTTGAGCTTGGTTCCCAAAGACACAGGTTAAAGTCTGGTAGCGGTATGTTACGGTCCTAGGTTTGAATCGATAAAGAGCTCGATTAATGAGAGAGCTTTAATCTCAATTTAGCATTCGTTAGAGGGAACATCGGCCTCACAGTAACCTTTTTGTTTTCTTCTTAATGCATTCATTTGATTGATTTATTCTCAGGTATTTATAAAACCTGAGTTCCCCTCAAAGCTAACCAATATGCTCATGCTAAGATCCTGATCTGATAACTACAAATTTAAAAATGCCCAATCTAATAATTCAAATAAATGCTTAATTTAATATTTTCAAATAACAACTAATCCCCAACCATATCTACTCCTAACTTCCCAGAGTTTGTTGCATTTGGTTGAGACTCCTAACATGGTATCTATTTTGCCTTTTATCTCTTCCAACCTTTATTGGGCCTCTCTTAAGGTGTGAGTCAAGAGACAATTTTAGGCCTCCCATCTACACAAGAGTGGGCCTTGAGCCCAACTTTAAGTGCTCTTAAGAATCAGAAGTTGGGTTTTGAGACCATTATTCTTCATAGCCAAATCTTGGTACACAACTTGCTGATCACAAAAAAAAACTAATGTCATTAGAATTTGCATTTGCTACCTCGCAAGAAATGAAACATTTTCACGTAGAAAACCAGGTTCTTTTGGCAGTGCGTGTGAGTACATTAATCATGATGTCCGAATTATGTTGCACAGTCGTTACCATTGTTAATTTAGTTCTTCAGCTAGTATCTGGAACAATATTTACTAATGGATGATCCATTTTTGTTCTGAATGACAGGCAGCAGAGACGGCGAGAAGCCGAAGAGAAAAGATCCAGTGAAAGGAGGTTCGAAAGAAGATCTTGAGCCTTCCACAAAATCTGTACACTGTTCTGAGGATATGTCAAGTAACTCTGTACCAAGTTGCTTCATTTTTGTACACTAAAGTCGTCTATCAACATTATTTCAGATCCCTGAGGTAAGAAAATTGTATCAGTTAGCGAAATCTTCTAATCGCTTGAAATTGATGTACTTGTAAAATAGAATGGAAAAGAGGTTTCAAACTAAATGTGATAATACAGATTGTGCATTCAGATGAGTTGAAAACTTTTGCTTGTAAATGCCATTGGAATTCACAATTTAGAGACTTTTTGAAAGCTTTTATATTAGAATTAGAGGTGAAGATGGCATGATTTCAGGAAGGAGTTTGCTTGCCAGCTTTGAGAAGATGATAGCATTTTATGCACATGATGTGTAGCTTTTGTAAAGTTTTTCATGGACTATGTATTAGTTTTATATTTTGTTAGCTAAAACATCTTTGTTGATTCAAGTCAAATTTGTCCCTTTTCTATCATAACCCTTGTAATTATTATAGGTCCAATTGACCGAAAGGTTATTTCAACTCCATCACATCATAGCAATATGAATATCCATCAAGTGTTGCTTCGTGTACTACTAGGAATAGGATTGTTTTGGTGTACTACTAGGAATAGGATTGTTTTGTAGAGGAGAAATTTAGTGAGAACTTTTCAATCTCTTGAGAAACATGAGGACCAGCGTGGAGAGGACACGTGGTGCGCGTGCGCTGAGCTGGCAGTGGAGGACACGTGGTCCAGCCGCCGGAAAAAATGTACATAGCACTTCCATATTCATTCTCATGATTCTCGCGTCTATAATGGTTCTCACTGAAACGCTTCTCTTATTTTTCATGACATTCTTTTAGAGTCTTTTCGTTTATCAGATGTTTTTTATTGTGTCCATAAATAATAATGAAATCTTTTAACCTATTAAGTTGTCTTTTTTTTCCTTTTTTTGTGTGTTGTTTCTCGTTATATTCCAAGCCCTTAGATTCAAAAGTAATTTCTTGTAGATCTCCTATATTATTGTTCTTGACCAGTCCTTGATGCTATTTTTTTTCTTCATGCTTTTATCTTTTGTTGGGTTCAACAGGCACAAATGCAGATATATAAGTAGACAAAATTATTACCCTTTGCCCCCATCAACTTTGCTTTAATGTTTGTTAACGCAAAGCTTATATATGTAGAAAGGGAGAGAGAAATATTGACTCATAAAAAATGAACTCAAATGGTTAAATACAAAGGTTTGGGGTCACTTAATTAACCAAGACATTCAGGCTCAAACTGTTACGGTATCTCCTTCAAAATTTATTGTTCAATTTATCGTTGATTAAAAAAATATGATTTACATTTTAATTAATAGAGTCTGGATATATTTCATTCAATTGTGTATGGTTTATAATTTTAGGGTAATCCGTAGCAATTAATATATGGTTTTTGGTCATATTTATATGTTTTGATAGTATATGGCCTATCCTTTAACTTTCATCATGATTTTGACACTTTTATTGTTGGTCCCTGGTTTTGCTTTGAATATCCTAAATATTCTCAAAAGATGTTATGCGTGTGTGTTGAACTATTTACAAAGATGGAGGTTGAAGGATCTTTATACATGGAGAGGACCGCACAATACAAGCCTCAATGCTTTCTATTCATTGAAAACGAAAATGGTTGATCACTTTCTCTAATTTTTAGGGGGAAAGGTTGTACAAAAATAAACACCAACAACCATACAATTGGCATGAAGAACCTTCAGTAATTTTATTGAGTAAATTGCAATTTATTACTCTATGCTATGTAAATTTTGTAATGTATTTGAAGTGTTCTAACTGTAAATGTGTTTGGAAATTTTCAACTTGCATGTGTCAGCAAATTTTGAAATATACGACTGACATGTCAATAAAGAGGTGAATCTTTTTATTTGAAGACCATTTTTGTTGACATCGATATGTGCATTAGTGTTAAGAGGAGCGAGTTTAAGATGAAAAATTGGTAATGAATCATCATCTGCACTCGCTTAAGGAATCACCATTCCCAAAAAGTCATGAGGTCGAATTGGTGTAGTTTTAAAGCAAGAAATGGAAGCAAAACTTGAGACTCCTATAGCAAGAAGAATTCCAAAGAAAGAAAAGCCTAAGGAAAAATAGAAGAAAAAAAAGGTGGGTATGCTCTCTTATATGACGATCGTAAGTTCGAAAGGAGTGATGTTCCTCTCGATATGATTTTTATTTTGCTCTATTTAAGCTGGTTAACGGAGATGTGATACTCTAACACCCCATCTCGCCTGCAAGTCGGGTTGAAAGACACGTGGAAACAATGACTGGGGGTGCAGAGACGACCTCTGATCCATAGGTCTTAAGTCCGAAACAGATGATATGAAAGTCACACCCAAATTCAACAAAGCTCTGATACCATGTTCGAATCTCAACCCACTTAAAAACTCAAACTGATAGGTGGAGGTCCATACTATTATTTAAGTTGATTAATAGATTCACATTTTTCAGACGTGGTACTCTAACATGATTAATTCAAAGTTTTTCTCTTGTTTAAAAAGTTGCATTTCAATACATTTTTATAGTAGAATTAGATTTTAAAGGGGGAGAGGAGGAGGGATCATATTTGAACCATAATAATAATTTTTTTCTTCTAAATCTTAGAGACGCAATTCAGGTTGAAATTTTAATAATTTAGTTTCGATAGTACTTGTTTAAGAGAAAAATGAGAAGGTTTAAAGAGTATTAAAAGGAAAGGTTATAGATTAAGATTAAAAATTAAAATAACACTTACCTAAAAAATTATTCATGATCCTTATTAAAATGTTATCATGGTAACTAAAATGACCTGGAGCCTAATAATTTATGGGCAGTCTTTCTGTCCTTATTATGGGACTATAATTTAATGTAATTTGTGCACTCTGCCCAAGAGTTATATGATGCTATGCTTGGACAAAACTACATGTATTTATTGAGCTTTTATTTTATGCACCACAGATTATTCAAGTTTTGTTCATTAGATCAAATTATCATCTAGATTTAATGTTTTCAAAATAAAAATCATCTTGATTTAATGAAACTCAAATGCTAATAAATACCAGTTATATATAAACTTCTAATATTATTAATATTAATTGTTAGGGTGATAATCACGTGCAAACTAAGAGCCTTCATGCGAATTGTGCAAACCTAAAACTCTGAAGGAGGAAAATCAATTTATGGGTAGTCCAGTATTTACAGAAAAAAATGGTGCGGATAGTGGAAAAAACTCGTATTAATTGTTAGGATCAATAACAATTGACAGTGTCAATTTTGGAATGTCGAATCAGGATCAACTAGAACATAAATCAAGTATTGGGTCAAACGCTTATTTAGTGTTAAGGGAATAGCGAAAGCGCGACACTTGGCAGCAAACACTGACATGGCAGACGAGAAAAAAAAATCTCTCAATCCCTCGTTACACCACTCTCTCGACAGGGTAACATTTTTCCCTCAGTTATAGAATGGGACCCGTCTCCTTACCACATGACACTCCCACTTTAGTTCTCACGATTTCTTACATCTCTTTTGATTTTCATTGGAATGCATTCCTTAATCGATATATCATTCTGGTTTAAAAAAACTTAAATTCCGAATATAAACATGACATGCATGCAACCGACACTGATTAACAGTAATCAACGAAATAAGTGTGATTAACATGTTCAAACTAACACCATACGAATTCACACTTTTGTTTTTACTCTTGTGTGGGTAAATAAAAATTGGGAAGAATCTGATTAATTAAAGAAAAGCTGACCAGTCACATTTAATACTTATACCTGCCCTCCTTCTGAGATGGCAACGGTAACATTTGGGGTTTGGACGTTCCATAAGGGGCAGTTTGGGAAATACGAAAAAGTTAACGGAACTTTTAACAAATCAAAAAGCAGATAGAGAAAAAGAGAGCTACGTATATATAGAGATATAGTGGGCGGCGAGTGAGATCTTCACTCACACCTTCCACACCATATTGCTATTTTCTCTCTCTTTCTCGCTCAATCTCTTTCGTGCTCGCATTGTCAATCTCTCTGCTTTTTCTTTATTTTCCCATCTTTTATAGTTCTTGCCTCAATCCTCTACCTCTCCCAGCTAAAAACCCACCTCTCAGAAGATCAATCCGAGGTCTTTGTCTTTTGTGGGACGTTTTTGGTTGATTCTGGAGAGACCCATTTGGGTTTTAGTGTGGGAGGAGAGTAATTTGTTTGTTGTTTTTGTTTTGGAGTGATGGGAGAGCCACCGAAGCCAGAGGAGATTTCACATCCGCCTATGGACCAGCTCCAGGGTTTGGAGTACTGTATTGACTCGAACCCATCTTGGGGTATGTTCATTTCTTGTCTATTTTGGGTCTTTATTCACAGATTGTGGTTTGGTCTTGATGTTTTGTGGGTTTTACTGAACAGGGGAGGCAATAGCTCTTGGTTTTCAGCATTACATTTTGGCTTTGGGGACTGCAGTGATGATCCCCTCATTTCTTGTTCCTTTGATGGGTGGCACTGATGTGAGTCAAGCTTCTACTGTTTCTGTGTTCCTTTGATTATGCTTTTTTGTAGCTTTCTGTGGATTAGGAAGTTTGGAAACTAGGTATTAGTCATTGATTTTCTATGATGCATGAGCTAGATTGTGGTAGAAGTTGAGAGAGGCCCTTTAATGACACTCTTGACAAGATTATAGTTTACTTCTCTGAAATTTGGGTTCTCAGATAATGAACTTTTAGTATGTTGTTTTTGTAGCTTTCAATTGATTTGGAAATTTGGGGATGGTAAACGACATAAGCTAAAATCTGGTAGGTTTTGGTGTTTTGAAGTTTTCTATTGATTTGGGGAAACTAGAAGTCATTTATTCTCTATGATGCATAAGCTACAATGTGGTTGGTAATGAGACATGGCGAAGAAACTCTACAAGGGATCAAAGCTTGAAGCAATTGGTATGCTTAATAGAAATGCTAATGTGATTTTCAGGATGATAAGGTGAGGGTGGTGCAGACACTACTTTTTGTCCAAGGAATTAATACCTTGCTGCAGACTTTATTCGGAACCCGATTACCTACAGTGATTGGAGGGTCTTATGCCTTCATGGTACCTATTATTTCAATAATTCGTGATTCATCATTGATGAGGATTGAGGATGGTCATGAGGTTAGCTCCGGTTTCCTATTTGTTTGATTTCAGCAGTTAATTTTCATATGCTCGATAGCTGGAGCTCAATAAAACTGTGAAGAAAAGACAAATTCTCAGTAAATTTGTGTGACCCCACTCACCTAATTTTGCTTTTTGATACTACATCCCAAGCTTTTGCAGAGTCACCAGTGTGTTCCAATTCATATAATTGGCTAGCATGATTTTGGAGATGAAATGTGATTTTTGTATTTGCAGAGATTTTTAAGTACTATGAGAGCAGTCCAAGGTGCTCTAATAGTAGGATCAAGCATACAAATAATTCTGGGGTACAGTCAGATGTGGGCCATATGTTCAAGGTATATAAATTTTCATATCAGTGAAATTGAAGTATCCTTGATCAAGGAGGCAAAGTCTGGTCCCATAGTTGATGTATATAAATAATATGTGTGATATGAGGATATTTTGGCTCTTTCAGGTTCTTCAGCCCACTTGGAATGGTGCCAGTTATTGCATTGGTGGGTTTTGGCATGTTTGACAGAGGCTTTCCTGTGGTAAACTTGAGATGAATGTTTTTTTCTTGGGCGGTTTTATAAATGTCAAATGTAACTTAAATCTCATGTCTTTTCTCCTTTCAGGTTGGGCAGTGTGTGGAAATTGGGGTTCCAATGCTTATCTTATTTATAGCTTGTTCCCAGGTAATGATTGTTGACACCTTCCTGATAACACCAACTTTCTGCACTCAAAGACTTAGTTATGAATCTTAGTTCATTGAAGTGTTGGAAGTAAAAAAAAACATACACCTACCTTGAACTAGCAACAACTCAAAGAATATGAAAGATATACAAATTTTGAACTAGAGCATTTTCCATGGTTAATTGCAGTTAAGCTTCTAGATTCTTTTTATAGCAGAATCCAATCTCTTCTAATTTTGATGTACACAGTACTTGAAGAATTTTCATGCTAGACACATTCCAGTACTTGAGCGTTTTGCGCTCCTCTTATCTGTCACGGTTATATGGGCCTATGCACACCTCTTAACAGCCAGTGGTGCATACAAACACAGTCCAGAGCTTACCCAAGTGCATTGTCGAACAGACAAGGCCAACCTAATTTCTTCGGCTCCATGGTACTGATATTAGCTCCCATCAGCTGACTATTTATCTATGTGCACATTGCTGTCAAGAATATTGGATTAGATTCGTTTACCTCATGATACCTTTCTTCACAGGATAAAGATTCCATACCCTCTTCAGTGGGGTGCTCCTACATTTGATGCTGGTCATGCTTTTGGAATGATGGCTGCTGTGCTAGTCTCCTTGATTGAGGTAAGCTCATGCAACCCAAGCACTCAATGCTACAGATGGGGCTGGCCAACGGGGTTTTGAATATTTAAGCTAACGCTCATTTTGTGGAATGTGACAGTCAACTGGAGCTTACAAGGCTGCATCGCGTTTGGCCAGTGCCACTCCGCCTCCAGCTCATGTTCTTAGCCGTGGTATTGGTTGGCAGGTCAGCAAATCATGGACAATGATAAATCTTCAACATGGTTCTTTTTTTCTTAAGGAACTTATGTATTTGACTTCGCTGTAACAGGGAATTGGGATCCTGCTTAATGGCCTCTTCGGAACCCTGTCTGGATCAACAGTCTCTGTGTAAGTGTGATTCTCTTGCTCTTGGAACCTTCTTATTTGAATTGCTTGTAGACTAATAATGAAGTAACCAACAGAGAAAATGTTGGGCTTCTTGGAAGCACTCGGGTTGGAAGCCGCAGGGTTATTCAAATATCAGCTGGCTTCATGATATTCTTCTCAATGCTTGGTCAGTGAAAAATCCTCGCTTATATGTACAAGTCATGCACATGATTTTTGTTTCATTTTCTAACTAGTTTTCCTGGTGCAGGAAAATTCGGAGCTTTGTTTGCATCGATACCTTTCTCCATTTTTGCTGCAATTTACTGTGTTTTGTTTGGTATCGTTGGTAAGCATGATTTCCCTTTTCTGCAGTCATTCTTAACATTGCACTTTGTTCTTCCATACTGATCTAATTGTTACAAACTGCTGATCCATCCAGCTTCGGTGGGGCTGTCGTTTCTGCAATTTACCAACATGAACTCGATGAGGAACCTCTTCATCGTAGGCGTCGCCCTCTTCTTAGGCCTATCAGTTCCCGAATACTTCAGAGTGTACAGTGCCAAGGCCCTTCATGGCCCTGCTCATACCAGTGCTGGATGGGTGAGATTTTTCCCAAGAAACAAACACCCTTTCTGAACTGTAATGTTGTAAAGCCACAAAACTGACTTGAGCTTCTTCTTGTTGGTTCACAGTTCAATGATTTCCTGAATACCATATTCAGCTCATCTCCAACTGTGGCGTTAATGGTGGCGATTTTCTTGGACAACACTCTTGATTACAAGGACAGTGCGAGAGACAGAGGAATGCCATGGTGGGTCAAGTTCCGGACGTTCAAAGGTGACAGCAGGAATGAGGAGTTCTACACTCTCCCTTTCAACCTCAACCGATTCTTCCCTCCATCATGAACCCGAAAAGAAGTAAGAGGAAAAGCATCATTTCCAGATCACAAGAGCGCAATAGCGAGACGATGAGAAGATCCATGTATGGAAAATTGACAACCTTGCCTTGTCATTCATTTTATGTATATTCGGCTCAGGGTTGTTCGGGTTTTATCCAATAAAACTTATCATTTTTCTACTACCTTGCTTTTCCATACATGCTGCTATGCTATGAAGACTTCAAACTTTTATTGATGTGTAAAGAGAAAGGAATCAAAATTCTGATTCATGGGATACACAAAAACAGTGAAAAAGTGATTATGCAGATGTGTAAAGAATCCATATCAATCCAGAGAAAAACAAAGTGACAAGCTTTATTGATATCCTCAAAACTGTACAAAAAATCAAATTATGCAGATGTGTAAAGAATGAAAGGAATCAAAATGGTGATTCATTTTTGCACATGCATTCTGGGCAACTAGGTTGTCGATAGATGCTTCGACCATATCCTCTGACACGCAACCTTTGACCTTCCTCGATCATCTTCCTAACTCTATCCTCAAAACTGTTCCAATCTATACTCCTATTTTTGGACAAAACAGCTGCTAACCTTTTCTTGTTGGGCCGCAGGTTGGGAGCGTTGTCTCCACCGTAGTAAGTCCTGAATCCAGATACCAGTGAAGATAGCTGGCTCCCCGAGTCTGTCATGGCGAATACATTAGCTGTCGCGCAAGCAATGAAGTCCAATGCCGCCATCTACATCAACACAATTTTTTTTTCATAATTGCATTTCATTGCATGGTATTATAAAATCAAACAAGCCTACAAATCATGCTGCACAGAGATTGTTGGGTCAAGTGGAGTGGGGAATTCTTCATTTTTGTAAAAAAATACACATTTTGCACAGGAATGCAAAGTTCGCAGCACATTTTTGCCATTTTCCCTGAAATCAAACAAGTCTACAATTTTAGAGAGCTAATTTGGTTACCTGAGAAGAGAAGTTCCTAAAAGGTTGGAGCTCACTTGGCGATAAGAGAGTCTCCTTGGTGACCAAGTTCGGGTAGAGGCTAGTGAATGGCTTCATCCTAGACTCTCCCCCGTATACTTGAGAGCCAGCCAGATAAATGTATGTTCCTCGCTTGAAACCAAGTGCAGCAAGAACAAGGCCTGCTTCTTCGGGCGTCAACGGGCATTTTCCTAGTTTTCTCAGCTTTGCTGGAGATGGAGGCCTGAAATAATCAATCATGTAATGAAAGAAAGTAAACCAATTGATCACAACTTGAAAAGGCCTATGTTCAGAGAGAAAAAGGCGTGAGCATACTTGGACTTTCTCAAGCGCTCGAGAACTAGGGGAAAATGGAGCTCTCTATACGCTTGAAGCTCCTTCTGCTCCATTTCTCCGCCCCCGAATTCACAAAAGGAGTAGGCCACCATATCCATTTCAAACCTCATGTGCAAAGCAAGGTACTTGGATGGCCTTGGTGCAGCATCGCGCTCTTTTGAGGCAGCGGGGATGAAGTTTCCGAGCAACTGTTTGTCCAACACGCTCTGTGCAGCTTCATGTTTTCTTATCCTCCTAACGAGTAAGGAACCGGTTTCTTGTATCTTCGGGACAAACTTCAAAGCATGGAAGTTGCATTTGCATCTCAACCTCTGCAGCAAAACCAAGAATCATCAATCACTGATGGCATATCATATGGGACCTTGACATGACACGCATTCATGTGCTTTACCTGAAGATTAAAGGGTAACGAATCAAAGCCAAGTCGGTTCCCATAACCGAGAAAGTGAACAACTCCATTCTGCAAAAGGAGGGGAAGCGCCACTCTGAAATAATCATCTGGTTTTGCCTCCTTCACAATATCTGAATCAGTAATCTGAAAAGGAAGCCAAAAAGATTAAGCCTCTAGTCTTCATCAATGATCATCACATTAGCTGCACTACTTTGTTCATATATAAATTAAGAGAATAACATACAAGACTACCAATTGCCTCAATGTCAAGTGCCTTAAGGCGAGGCGGAAGGTCCTTCACAATATTTATGTCATCCTTCAACACCTTCATAAAATAATCCTCCTGGTATATGTCACTGAACTGGCTGCACCCACACAAAACTGAAATCAATTTTCTGACAACAAATAGCATTCATAGTATCAGAAAGAGCTGTTCCTACCTAGGATCCTTCCACACGTTGCTGTAAAGAAATTTCGGAAGGACTAGAGTTGCATTCAAAAGAGAAGCCACTGCAACTGCGTTGCATATCTGCAGGAGACAATTCAACATTGATTACAAGAGAAGCCTAAGTCATCAAAAAGCAAATTTAGGTACTTACAGCAACTCGTTGCTGATTGAGACCGCCATTTGCACTAATTACAATATAACCATTGTTTCTCTTTGGTTTATCTGCAAAAAACGCAAATGACTTGTACATATCAGACTCCTTATTGATGTCATATACATGCCTATATTAGATTCTCAGCAAAACCAAGTACCTAGGCTATTTGAGCTTTTCTCTGTAGCACAAGGTTTCCATGTTGATGCTTGCTGGTATGGTTCCTCCCAGTAATTAGAAGATTCTCGCTTGAACTCTTTCTATAACATAACTTAAGGTTTCAGATCTTACATAGGCATATAAAACGACAAACAAAAGTGTGGAATTTGTGAACAAACCTCTGCTAGAGAAGTAGAAGCCAAATTTAAAAGACGACTGTACATCTGAACTGGTGCTTTCCTTTTACTAAGGTGATCATCACTCACCTCCTTCAGAAAGGAAGGAATTATCAGAACATTCTTTCAAAATAACATCCTACTCCATACCTTAAAGTTGGCTAAAATAAGAACAAAACAAATAGTACTAAATCACATTCATAACTACAATAGGCAATGACATAAAAGTATATATACCTCAACAACACTTGATTTTGATTTTGTTGGTGTGGAGCTATGTTGAAGATGCGTAGAATGAAAAACAGACACCATAAGAGAATCAAGCAAGAAAAGAAAACCCATCAAGCCGAGCATGAAAACAATCGACCTAGCATGCTTAGGAACCCAATGATGCCTGCTCTTCCCCTTACACTTTGTGGCTTCCATGTTCTTGCTCCATTGCTGCTCTCTCCTAGCTTCAACATATCTATGGTACTCCTTCGCCCCAAACAGCGACCCATCATTCTTTGATTCATTACGAGTCCTCCTCGGAGACCCAACCTTTCCCATTAAACCCCAAAGGACAGTCCAAACTTGCCTAAAACCCACCAAAACCCATATCTATCTATCTATGTATGATATCATGCATTATACAGTTTCTGTTGCAATAGAAAATGGATTCAACCCAGAAACCTATAATCTTTACAAGTTTGATTCCATCTCCATATCAGAAACAGACCCACCACCTCATTTGACAATGTGAGCAAAATTGAGGTTTGGTGACACAAATTGGCAACAAGAATGAGAAAGACAGCTTGAGAGAAATACAATTAAAAACATCACAAATATGAAGTTCAAGTGAAGCTACAAAGCAGGTGATAGTGATACACAATGTGTATATGTATATGATATTGGATGAGTGAAATGGAAGCAAGCTTGCCCAGAAAATTTCAACATATACACACACACACATGTATTGCTATAAAAATAAAAACTAACCTTAGAAATGAAGGATCAGGTCTGTAACAGCTACAACCCAACAACCAACCGTTGGCTTTGAGCTTTCTGGGTTTGCTAAGCTTGGTCAATTTGATCCAAAAGAAAAACCATCATTTATGAAACATTGGCCACCAATTTTTTTGTCTACAACAAAAGGTTTTCTTAATTTATTATTCAAAATAATCAACTTTATATAATCCAAATTAGCATTGCTTCGGATTTTATGTACCGTACACAACTCATCAAATTTATTAAAATTTTCAATTGGATATCAATTCTTGTCCTTTCGATCCCTTTTATAATCATTAATTTTTTCTATATGGGTAACTAACAAGTTAGATAGTTGAAACTCAAAATCAAAGTGATGTGTAGTACTGTTTTTTAATCATAAATTTAATTGTAATGTATAATTTTAATTTATACTATGAATTTTGATTGAGACATATTCAAATAAATTATCTTATGATTCAAATCTACTCTCCTACCAGATGCCAACGTCATCATTTTGCTACACAAGTTAGTACAAACACATGAAACATACATTAAGAATTAAGAGGACACGAATTAACTAATTAATCGTTTTCATGGACTTAATGAAGTTAGTCTTATTTCAACATTAATTTACTCTTCGTGACGTAACACTTCTAGAAATGTTTATTATGAGTAATAAACATGAGTTAAGTTAATATAGTTTTCAGTAGTAATTAAAGACTATTTCAAAACAAATAAAATATATATATATATATATATACACATTGTTAGAATTATTTACCTATCTTACAGATTCAATTCAATATCAATAAAAAATACTAAGTCAAAACATTGTAAATAATACATTGACTAAATCAAAATATATAACATCATATCAGCTAATTTATTAACTATATTGGAAATGATATTTAGACTATAAAAATATTTTTCTAGAGGGTTTCTGTTTCTTGAATTGGCCCATAACGAATAATGCACTTAAGCCGAAAACTGAAAGCCCATTTTTATTCAAGTTGAATACGTCAATAAGCCCAATATATTACATTGGGCTCTGCCCGAAATATAAAAGCCCAATGAAAAGGAGTTTGGTCATAAACAATTCAATAATTGAGGTCGACAGTATGGTCCCATTCCCGTAGTTATCCACAAACAGCAGGGGCAGTCTTGGAAGAAAAGAAAACAAACTCCGAAGAGATATAAAGATGTAATCAACCAAATTGAACTCAGCTAGCTACAGCTAGTTTGACATCATTCTCACATAACTACACCTAACATATTTTTTCTTCTGAAAATCACGCTAACTTTGGATATTCTCACTCAACTACAACCCGTTAAGTTTTCAGTTAATTTTCCGTATAAAATGACCAAACTACCCCTAAATATCATTTAAATTTTCAAACACATGTCATTGACCCTCTCTCTCCTCTCCCTCTCTCCTCTCTAGACCAAGATGGAAGCTCCCTTTGAGCGCCTCCTCGATACTGAGTCCCCACCGACCCTTATCTTGGCCGACACTATCTTAGGTTGGGTCGTTCAAGTCGGGAACAGGAGGAATATTCCGGTGGCATCTTTCTGGCCCATGTCCTCCTCCATGTTCTCCCATAAACAAAATTTCCATCTCCTAGAGCAGAATGACCATTTCCCAGTAAATCTCAAAGTCAGCACCTATACTTTTGTATTATGGATATAGTTTTGATTTTCTATATATTAATAGAAGCCACTGAATCATAGGAGAGTTCATTTTATAGGTGAGTTCATTTTGTTTCAATGGCAGAGGGGAGAGAGGGAGAGGAGAGAGAGGGGGCCAATGACATGTGTTAGAAAATTTAAATGATATTTAAGAGTAGTTTAGTCATTTTACATGGAAAATTAACTTAAAACTTAACGGATTGTAGTTGAGTGAGAATATCCAAAGTTAGCGTGATTTTCAGAAGAAAAAATATGTTAGGTTTAGTTATGTGAGAATGGTGTCAAACTAGATGTAGCTAGCTGATATTATCCCAATAATATATCATGGGGTGCATGTTACAAACACTATAAACAAAAAGGGAAGATTGCAATTGTTTTTGCAAAAACTCTCTCACTCATGTTCAAATTTGCATGATTTGTGCAAATCCGTGAAAATTAACGAAAGTGTCAC
Source organism: Geranium brycei (assembly GCA_036897365.1). Taxonomy (NCBI): domain Eukaryota; kingdom Viridiplantae; phylum Streptophyta; class Magnoliopsida; order Geraniales; family Geraniaceae; genus Geranium; species Geranium brycei. Next base: position 19,189 of record JAYMTP010002521.1, read on the forward strand.
ATAAGTGTTGGACGTTTGAGTTGACACGTTTAGAGGTAAGCATGGGTTTAGAACCGGGCCGAACTAGTTAAAAATCAGACTGGAGCGGACTCCCCGGTTCTCTATTTTAAGAACTAGTACTGAAACCGTTACTTGCAGTTCTCGATTCTCCGGTCCCGGTTTTGGTTCGGTTCGGATTTGGTCTCCGATTCCGTTGCCAAAGTATCCACTCCTAAGCACGTTTAAATTAAAACTTAAGTGACACTTTCATTAATTTTCACGGATTT
>JAYMTP010002522.1:0-19450 GCA_036897365.1 Geranium brycei
CATCGACGGCGTCGCCGAGCTGGGAAGAGGCGCCGCGACCACCGGGGGCGGCCTCGCCGGGACGTGGAGGCTGATGTGGACGACGGAGAGGGAGCAGCTGTTCATAATCGAGAACGCGCGCGTGTTCGGGACGCGCGCCGGGGACGTGCTCCAGGTGATCGACGCGGGGAGGAGGAGCCTGAGCAACGTGATCACGTTCCCGCCGGACGGTGTCTTCTTCGTCCGGTCGTGGATGGAGGTGGCGCCGCCGCAGAGGGTCAATTTCAGGTTCACCGGCGCGGTGCTCAGGGGGAGGGGCTGGGAGTTTCCGCTGCCGCCGTTCGGGAAGGGGTGGTTCGACACGGTGTACCTCGACGACGAGATCAGGGTCGCCAAGGACATTAGGGGAGATTATTTGGTCGTTGATAGAGCTCCTTATGACTGGACTGAGTGATCAATTTGTAAAGTTTATCATTTTTAATGTCTAATTTGTTCTTCGCTACATGTCATGATTCCAATTCCAAGAGGCAGCCGCGGCCGCAGAGGAAGGTCCGGCGACCAACATTTTAAAAATTCAACACATTTAAAGGCATTTTCGTCATTTCTAACAAAATCTGCCGAAACCTAACATAATGGCGTGAGATAAATTGATACTTCATGTAAGTGAAAAACTCTCCTAGCTATGGGTAGAAGCCTATTATTTTCTCAAAATTAGACATTAAAATAATATGAGCCGCCTCGGAGCTGGAGTATATAAGGGTAGCGATCATGTGTTGGGTTTTGTAGCCGTAAATACCCAAATCCAATCTCGATTTGGGTCTCTTATCGGTCAGTGAATTTTGATTTTCGCAATAGATTGTGGTATTTTCTTTTACGACTGAGTGTGTTTATTTAACGTACAATTTGACTAAAATTTTTATTACATTCTGGAAGACAAAATATCTCGAATTTAATGATATTCCAAATTCGATTGAATAGAGATTAATCACAAAACTGGTCTATTTGTCATATTCTCATGATAAAGAATAATTGTTTGAATTTGATGGAAATTCAATATTATCAATCTTAATGGGGTAATGACGAAATCAATACATCTGCTCTAAACCAATCGTCCCCTACCCCTGAAATCTGGACATCAGATTATGAGAAATATACATATGATCTCTACCATTATACAATTGTATAATGAATCTATGATACCCAAATTGGAACTGAGAAATACATATGATCTGATCACTCTACCATTTTGATGATCAATTCATTCACTCAAGAACTGTTGGGATATACGCACGGTGACGGCGCTCTCTTGCATACAGAACCCAGAAGATGAGAGACAGCATTACAGCACCAGCTTCCACGGCTAGTCCAATGTAGATCCACCTAGAATGTCTCCTCAGACCAGGGCAATGTCGGCTCCTGATGTTCGACAACGTCTCTCGAACAAATGTGCAGTCCGCAATATCAACTAGCAACGAGCCATCCCGAAACAACCCATAGCTCACATTCGTCGCGTCTTTCATCTGTAAGTAAATCTTGGGAGTCATCCTCCCAGGTGTCCTACAAATCCCAGATGACCAAACCTCACACACATACTTCTCCCAAACCTGCAACACATAAATCAAGCCTTTTTACAACTTTTCCCCTTTCTTGGAACGCAAGCAACCCCGAAAAATTCAAAAGAGTTTACAACTTTACCCCCTCATGGTCTTACCTCTGCTGCGTTGTTCAATTTTGCTTCATCTGATCCACATTGACGGGTTGAGCGTTCGTGATTGGAGTTGTAAGGGTTGCAAAGTGCAGGCATCAATGGGCCGGACTGGTTGAAGTAGCCTTGTCCTGCTTCTTGCGGAAGATCCTCGTTCGCGACATTGTTGATGACGGTGTTAATCAAGGAGACGAGATGGTCGGTGACATCCTTGGTCTCCTCCAAGATGTTCCGCGCCGTTGCATTGCCAACACATGGGAGGATTTCGTCTAGAGCTGTGTGAGCAGCGGGGTTGTGGATCCATTCGCCCATTGCAACACATGTGTCCGTTATAGCGCTGGCGAAACACAATATTCAGGAATCAATATCGTGGCATTTTCAAATTTGCCGATCCCTGAAAACCAAGTAATTGAAGCAAGCGAAATTTACTTGTGAAGGATGAGAAACACGCCGCTTGAGAGAAACGTGATAGTAACAAGAATCCACCCAATGGTCACCAGGCTAAACTCATCATTCACATTTCCAAAACATAGTTATAAACAAAAGACGTTTTCTTGCAAAATTTGAAATGGTATATATGAAGTGACATTGTCAAAAGCTACGTTTACTTACCAGAATACAAAACATTGCATTCCCAAAACCGAAGAGACTGCAATCATGTCACAAACATTAACATTAAACTTAAGACCTGACAGATCAAGATATACGTAATCTAACACCTCTAGTTCAAGAATACGAGCGCTTACAAAATCCAAGAAACAACAGAGTGAACGTTATGGCACCAAGGATGATAAGGGAAACTCTCCTGCCACGCATATAACAAAAATCGTATAACAAAAATAAGCGGAATGATCAAGATTAGCAAAATGTTGCAGCACGAGAAGGCTGTCTACTTACATGTCACTGAATAGGTCTCGAGTTTTCTTTGCATCGTTGCTAGCCTGATTGGAAATTCTGTTTGAAATCGAATTAATCTTTGTGGTAATATCGTCAATTTGACTCGTCACCGCTTCTGGTAGAGTAAATGAATACACTCCAATATGCTTAGCTGCATCAAGATATTCGGCCAGATTCCTGAGTTTTCCACTGGAATCATTACTCCGATCCACCACATAATCGATTGTTTTTGTCGTGCTCCTGTTAAAGTTCTCCTCACCCATATACATTATGAACCCCCCGGCACTGAAATGATGTAGTAAGCAGTTAGGAGTCGCAAACTTAATGATGATGATGTGTGCGTGTTGTGTGTGTGAGAGAGAGGGAGAGTGAGTTACACACTTACACTGCAGCAATTATGAAGACTATGAGGAAAATAAGTGAGGCGACATAGAGTGGTCGAGAATAGCCATAGGGATCCCTTAGACAACAGCAACAACAAAGGCAGACGAAGAACAAGATTAGCCCAAAGATCACGAACCATGCTGCAGCAATGACAAATAATGGAGCAGCAGTGAAACCCACAGACTGCATTGAAATTTAAACGACCATATCACCAAAAACTAGATAGAAACTATATTAAATATTAATGAGATCAAATTTGAATTTTGAGAAACAGAAGGAAAAAAACAGCATGATGCTTGCTTCTCCCAAAGTAACATAAACAATTAGTTCATCAACAAAATATAGCCAGACTTCATAACCAAGTGTTTAAATGAAAAAATGAACTCTACAATCAGAGAAACTTAACATCTTTCGTCTGAGTAATATAAACCAAGTCAGATACTACTTTAAACTATGTACTAGAAAAGCTTAATTGAAAATATCCGAACGCCACTCCCATAAACAGTCAACATTTATACACAAAATCAGCCTACAGAAATAGAATGTTAACAAGTATTATATGAGAAAAAAGACGATCCCGACCATAATATAAATAGCAGCAAGAAAACATCACCTTGTTGAAGAATCATCAAAAGGGTTTCAAACAGAATCATGACAGCATCAAACTAACAAGTTTTCCTCTATCTCCCACATTTTTAATTTTAGAATCATGGTCTACCATAACCTCTACCCATATGTGTATGAACACAATCAGTTCATATTTTATCTAACATACCCAATTTCCATCACCAATTATTACCTCAACATATGTAAATATAAATTCAATCAAGGACCAGTATTTCCATCAAGAATGCAACAACACAGGTCACACTACCCAGAAACTAAAAATTGAAAAAACCCAGATGGTAAATTAATGGGTTTCTGTCAAAAATCATAAAAATAGAGGCAAAAATCAAAATACCCAAATGACAAAATCGAGAGAGAAGAGAAGAGGAACTCACAGCACAGTAATGGCGATTAGTAATATTCCAGCCACCACTGTATTTTTTGAACCCATCTAACGGGTCTCTCCTGTGGGTCCTCTCAGGAGCCAATACCAGAGACGAGTTCACCGAATCGTCTCCAAGGAACCTCCTCCTCTCCCACGGAACCGCCCCATTGAAACCCCTCTGTGAACCTCCATCTGCAAAACCCAGAAATCCAAATGTTACAGAGGCTCATTCGTACACGAGCATCAAAAGAAAATAACGCGTACATGAAACATGAGAACTGAGAATTTGTTAATCCCACACTCATGGTGAATTTTTATTTTTGTATTTTTAATTTTTTAAATATAAAGTTAATTTACATAATACATACTATACTACAGTTATAATATTTTCAAATTTTATTATATAAAAGTTAATTACCTTCGACAAAAACAGCCTAAATTGACCAAGAACGTTACAATGCCACGGCGCTACATCGTTGCACCCGTGTGTTATTTTTGGGGTCATGACGGTCGTTATTTACAACACTGATATATAAAGAGCATGGTCAAACCCAACTAATAAATTTGAGCTTTTAGTTGTGGAGTCCGACCCGATATATAAAACTCAATTTAACACCAAAAACCCATTACAAACCAAGAAACGTGAAAATGGGAGTGCTGAATTCGGACCTGCATTGCAATGAGTTGCGAGACGAGAGGTTGCATTGGGGGAGTGGGGGAGCGAGCAGAGGAAGACGAAGAGGAGAGAAAATGGCAGGTTTGATTTGAAAATGAACATGATGTTTTTAGTGACCATCTCAGTTTCTGGTTCAGTTTTTGGAAATGTGAGTGGAAAATTATTTATTTATTTATTTTCTCTATTATTCTGAGCTTCTGATATAAATAATTATTTCTTACACGTGTTTGGGAGTTTCCAAATTAGGTAAGTCAGAATAAGAGGATAAAATGACTTCAATTTGACCGAATTTGAGTTCTCGATCCTTGGTTGAAGATGACGGCTAAGGATTCACTTAACACATTCATGGGTTGAATTTGGATATGATTTATAAAAAAGGTTAAAATTGGTATTTATAAAAAAAAAAAATAACAGTGCTTTGGTTTAAATATTGCAATCCAATCGAAATGTAATATTTGCGTCATCAACATAATGTTATGGTTTAGATATTACAATTTAATCAATTGTAAAGTTTGCAAAATCAATGAAATGTTATAGTTTAGATATACTGTTTAGTGTGAGTGCGTCCGATCTGATTTTTAGTCGATCAACTTTAGTTTACGGTATGTGAATTATGAAGAGTCACAAGAAGACTCTCTCTCTCTCTACCCCTTTTCTCTTAAACTCTCTCTAGCCTCTCTCTTGACCTAGGGTCGTCAGATGCGCCGCCGGGCTCTATTTGGTGCTCCGGCGACCATCCTCTATCTATCACCGGTGATTTTTTGTCAAGTGATGTACAGAGAAGACCGTGCAAGGTTGGGAGGAATCTATTTTGGAGTTTTCTAACTCATATATGGTTTGGGGGTCAGGGGTCAGATCTAAATCGGCCCGCGTGGAGAGACGACGCCGGCGGCGAGCGACGACCAAGGAAAAGGTAAGGAGTCGGAGACGAGGCAGAGGAAATCGGAGGTGCTCGTGGGAGCCCGAGCCAAGCCGCCGTAACTCGTGGAAGTTGGAGCCGATTTGGCCTTTACGAGCCAGATGGTGCCATGCGGGGGTTGTTTTTTGCTTGTCACGAGACCATATGGAGGAGGGTGGCATGGGGTAGCGGGGATCTTGTTTTCACTGATTTCTTCCCATATCCAGATATGAGTTCTGACACTGCGCGGTCTTGGCCTGGAGGTGAATGAGTTTACTTTTACGAGTCTTTATGTAGCAATCGGAGGGTTTAGGATATTTTGTTTAGTTTGTTTAGCGATTTTGGAAGTCGTTAGTGTGTTTAGTGTTTTGTTTGCGCTGTTTTTATTTTTGGGAAGTGATCCCCTGAGCTTGGTCCTCTTTGTTGTGATTGTTTCTGTTTCGTTAGTAAACAGAGTTTTGTGATCCTCGATTTGGGAGTGTGATTTGTATTTTACAGGATGGCTTTTTTCAATGAACTCATCTTAGTTTACTTTTAAAAAAATTTTAGTTTACAATTTTTAATAACCAAAACTGAATCACACTCAATGATTCTCTCAAAATTAAAATCAAAACTGAATTATTGTTCAAGACTTTCAATTGTGGTTAAGCTCAATTCTCAATTTGGAATTTATTTCAAGTTCAAATTGAACGTCTCTAGTACAGCAGAGTTTGGTAAGTGATAGTGAATTGAGTAACTCATTCACGTGCTGACCGTAGCCGTATAAGGAACACAACCCTCTTCATCCAGTGCTTATAATTGACTCGTGATTCCTTTCTAATTTTATTAGCTAATTTAAATCGTAAAACACAAAGTTAACGAAGGAATTACAACAGGTTGGGTTTGGGTTGAATTTCGCCAAACTCGCACATACCCGCTCATTCTCAACGGTACCCAACCCGTAAAAAAACCATGTTTTGGTTTCCCGACCCGATCAAAACTTGACCGGTGCGGGAGTTTCCCAAAACTTGAGCCCGGCCTGAAAAAAATCATAATAAAGAAATAACAAATAACAAAAAGTAAGTTTCTGATTGATTTTCATAATTTCGGGAGAAATGATTTTGTGATAAAAAAAGAGGGAAAATTGAACAGGGGTGAATATCAAGTTTGAAGTATAAATTATAATTGCGTAAAAATATACTCACAAATTACAATATATAATATAATAATATTTTCTTAAACGGTTAAGTAAGTTTCACGTGTTGTAGAGAAATATGAAAAGAAACATTGGATGGGCTTATATGACGATAAAGCCCAACCCATTAGTGCGCAGGAAAGGCCCAAGATTGAACCCTAGACTCGATCTCTTGCACACCCATATATGATGTTCCATGAGCTAGGGTTTTGAGCTCTCTCACTGCCGCAGAGTTCTCATCAACCCGCCTCCTCTCGCTCTCGCTCTCGCTCTCGCCACAACCACAGCTCTCAGCCATGGCCGAACAGGTTCAGATCACAGATCCGAACCCAATTCTCCTCTTACCTTGCCGATTTTGTTTCATGCTCACCGTCTAACTTTTGTTTGCAGACCGAGAAGGCATTTATGAAGCAGCCCAATGTGTTCTTGTGGTAACGAAGCCAATTTGACGTCCCATTCACTTTCGTTGAATCGTTGATGGTGTTTTTTTTTATATATCGGTGTTGTGGGTTTGTGTTCTGATGTTGCTTTTTGGTTTTGAAAATGATTCAGCTCGAAGAAGTCTGGAAAAGGGAACAGGCCTGGAAAGGGCGGGAACAGGTTCTACAAGAGTGTTGGGTTGGGGTTCAAGACTCCCAGAGAGGCTATTGAAGGTTTCTGGTTCTTTATTCTATCGCTCGATGCATATTTTTGTATGATATGAACAATGTTGAATGGTATTGAAATGTTAGTTTTTGTGAATTGGGTTTTATTGTAGTTGTGTACTAGTAGATTATCCATGGTGAAGTTTCATTTGTTAGTTCAATTATTTAATGCTTATGTGTTGCAGAGTTTTCACGGACTGTGATATGCGTTTTTGCTGTATATTGTGTCATGTCTGAGTCATCAATTCAGGTTGATTGTTCAAACATCAAATGACTGCATTTGTAGCATCGTAAGGTTGATTTGTTCAAATCAAATTGACCATGGTTTATCTAAAGTTTGTTTTTGCTAATGTTCCCTTTGATTTCTGCATGGAAGTAACCTATTTAAATGCATATTTTTAGAGTGTATGCTGGATGACAAGTTTATTTTTCACCAGACTTGCGCAATGTCAGTACACCTGTTCTTCTTAAAGTGCAATGTAGTTCCCTGAATAATAGAACATAGTTATATCATTTAAACCTCTAAAAGACTGTTTCAGTTGTCATTCTAGAACCTTACAGTCTATAGGTTAGTACCATTACAGTTTTAATTATTCAATTTCTATGCTCAATAAGATATCTTGAGTAGATTGTTTTGATTTTCTCAAGCAGAAGTCATGGGTGCAGATGGTGGAAAACTGTTTATCTGAACATGAATTGCTAACTGGTACTTGCATAATTATATTTAGCTGAAAATAAGATGTTATTAATTATTTACTGGCAACGTTTATCGTGTCATGTAATTATGATATGGTCTATCATATAGACAGCTATTTGGTTAATACCGAACTGCTAGGAATGAATTTAAGAAATGCCAAGGATAATGGTTAGGTAATATACAATAAAGTTATTCTGCAGGATTGTCGATGCCATTCATTTGTGTTGGACCTGCAGTTGTACACAATTATATTTTTGATAACTATTTTACTTTCACCGAGTATTAGAATGAATATGTACTAATATGATGGTCATTTCCCTTGCACAGGAACTTACATTGATAAGAAGTGCCCCTTCACTGGTACTGTTTCTATCAGGGGACGTATTATAACTGGTACATGCCATAGTGCAAAGATGGTCAGGACTATCATTGTTCGAAGGAATTATTTGCATTATGTGAAGAAGTACCAAAGGTATGATCAATTTTTTATTTGTTTCTGTTTTATCATTTATGCAATATTTTTTACTCTTTTGCAATCTAGTGGCCTTAGTACCCAACTAATATTTCTTGCCTTTTTTAGATATGAGAAGAGGCATTCAAACATTCCTGCACACATCTCCCCTTGCTTCCGTGTGAAGGAAGGAGATCATGTCATCATTGGCCAATGCAGGTCAGATATTCATGTCCCCTTGCTTCCGTGTGAAGGAAGGAGATCATAATATTCAATTCAATGTACAATTTCTCTAAATTGCATACTCAGATTGTTCTCACACGATTACATTCTTATCATTTTTCTTTTTAGGCCGTTGTCCAAGACTGTTAGGTTCAACGTGTTGAAGGTTGTTCCTGCTGGATCCTCAGGTGGTAGCGGCAAGAAGGCTTTCGCTGGATTCTGAGTTTTGCAACCCGTGCACTAATGCAGTTTTTGAATATCTGTTGAACTTTGGATTTATTTTACTTTGCTGTCTATCAGTATTTGCCTACACCATGAGATCTTTTCTTGAGTTGACTCTACTTTGTTTTGGTTCAGATAGTAGAATTGTGACAGTCTAGTATTTATCTTATTTTACTGATGCTGCTTGAAAGTTTCTTCTTTAAAAAGTCTGATTCTTGGAGTAGATTATCATAATTCAACATTTTAGGGTTTTGACAAGAAAATTTTAAGGTGCTTTTGAAGTGGTGAATATTGTTTATTGGTGTACAACATATGCTGAAGAATCTTTGAACTTTTGTCATTTTGCATTTGGAAGTTCATGGAATGAATTTTTCCTGCCAGGATAGTTGAATCACACTCCACTTGGATACTGATGCTTTTACAATTTACATACAATGATTTATGGTTGTACATATTTTCAATTTGGGTTTGGATTAGTACATGCACAACAATAATTATCTTCTTACATGAAACATCATGAATATATTTTCTATTTTTGGCTCTTGAATGGGTTACGGTTGTAGTTCTTCCAATTCGTTAGAAGTTAGAGGTATGCATCTATTTGTTTTATGAAAATGTTTAACTGGCTGGCCTAATCCAAGATTTTCAAGTGGCAAGGAACAAGACCTCCACCTACTTTAGGCAACCCATTTGTGTAATTAGTTTTATTTATTGTTTTTTTTGGCAAAAACATCCTCTATCTCAAACCCATCTGTTGTCATTCTCATAGAGACAAAATACAGTAAACTTGATAAAAACTTGATATTCAAAATCCACCTAAGTAAGAACGATAATTAGCTCAATTACCATACATCAGCCATTGCATGTCCTTCAATTAGCACTACCAGTAACTTGTATTCTAGTGCATTCCTGAGCCCATCACCATCTCAGGACATAGCTTTCAAGTGGATGATCCACTGGATTCTCCCACCATCCACTCTATTTTCCCAACTTGTTTCTGTCCACAAAACCTCTAATCACTTATTTTACTCATTAAATTATTCCACAATTAGATATATACACATCATTTCCCTACAAATTGCACTTTCTTCCCCCACAACAGATTTTATTATTTCGATATCAAGTCCTTTTTACTATCATGTGTACCTCTGAAACCCACGTATTTAGTGGTCCAAAATTAGATACAAAGTCCTACATTTATTGGTGTATAATTATTGAGCCGTTTTATTGTAAATTGAGAGCTGGCATTTTCAAAATAAAATTTTAAATTACATGCATTTGTAATCAACAAGACGTTTAATCTGAGTCATTTAAATTTGATTCTTATTTTTTCTCCAATTATAGTTTTTATTATGTATTTTAATTAAAATATTTAAAATTAAATTGAATAATAATTTCGAAATTGAGCATGTGCGAAACAGTTGGAAAAAAGTAGAGCCCACACAATAATAATAAACCAAACAAACTGATTCATTTTCAGCCACGCTTTCTTCACCAAAACAAAAAAATCAATTTTAGTGCTCCTCTGAATCTGGAGCTCTCTCTATCTAATTTCTCATTTTATATATGCATTAATAAAAAATAATTATTTACTTTAATTATATTAATAAAGACCTCAATTTTATGAACATATTCTCAGTATCTTCTTTCACGGCTCTCAAATTGCAATCGAAAATATATAAATATATGTATTTGATGATATAATAATCTCCATTTGCTTTGGATACCCAACAACAACACAACCCAGAAGAAGCTTAAACTTAAACCCACTGTTCATCACCATTATCGCCATGTGTGTTCAGGACGCTGAAGAAAATTCCCTCGAAGACGACGACGCCTGCGAAAAGAAGCAACCTTGGCCTTTGCATTGCCATACCCAGATGGACCCTTCCGCTCAAAACCCTCCTCCCCTCTCCCCCGCCGATCCGATCGGCGCCGGTGATTCGTTTCCGGTGAGTTATTCAGCTCCGATTTGCTCTCTTTTAGTTAGATTCGAGTTCTGGGTTTTTGGGTTTTCGTTAGATTCGAGTTCTGTTAATTGGGCTGTTCTGGGTTTTTTTCCCAGTGTATTGGTTGATTTAGGGCTTTTGATATTTTTTTTCCAGTTTGGTTCAGTAATTTTGTTTCTGATTTGGGAAATTCCCATTTTAGCTCTTGATTAAGTTTGGCTTTTCAAGTCATTAATTTGTTCCTGGTGCACTAGCTGAAGTTACTTTTACATGTTTGTGAAATTTATGAGGGGTTTTACTAGTTTTGATTTCGAATTTCAGTGAAGCTTAGATGTAATATTTGATTTCCCAAAGACTACAATTTTTCCTTAGGAGTGCCATTTTTGAAAATTTATGATTGGATTTTGTGCTTGGATTGTTATATTAGTGTGTTGTTCTTATGTCATGATTTCATTTTTCGGTATATAAGCTTGAAAGTATTGGTGAGGATACGGTGGTCACGGACAGAAAGCACAACTTAGTAGCAAATTTTGTACCTGTACTTCGTTCTGGGGAGTGGTCCGATATTGGGGATCGTGATTATATGGAGGATACTCATATATGCATCGGCGACCTGGCTAAGAAGTTTGGTTACAATTTACTTGATGAGGACGCCGTGTCTTTCTATGGAGTAAGTTCCTTTATATGTCAAATTTGTTACCACCCCTTCATTTCCACCATATTCATCGTTTACTTCTACTTGTTCCTTAATTATGGTTTCCTTGTAATATGATATGATGTTAAATTGTATGCTTCTTAGTTGACTATTTTGTAAGGCAAAAAAGCACCTGTCTTTTTGGTCTGCCACTTATTATAAGTTGTATATGCTATATTGCTTCAGCATAGCATTCCTGCTTGGAAATGATCTCACTATGGGTGATTGCGGCTCTGAAATCTTGTTAAAAAAAGAATTTTCCTAATTCACATATACAAGAACCAAAATCTTCTCAATGACAATAGCGGCTAATTAATTCCACTATAACCTGTACCTTTCCCGTGCTTTCATTTTAAAATAAGCAGCTAATTATGCTTAAGAACAATCCTTTCACAATATTGTATGTTGTCCTATGTTAGAGTAAATCAGTTCGCCAGCTTAAATAATAGTATGGGCCTTACCTATGAGCTTGAGCGTTTGGGTGAGTTGGGTTTCTGACATGGTATCAGAGCTTGGTCTGTTTTGGACGTGACCTTCATATGTCATATGTTTCTAGCTTAAGGCCCATAGATCGAAGGGCGTCCTCCCTACACCCCGCTCGTCTGTTTCCACGTGCCTTTCAACCTGTCTTGCACGTAAGAGTGGGTGTTAGAGTAAATCTGTTCGCCAGCTTAAATAACAGCTTGAACTTTTAGGTGGGCTGGGCTTCTGGCATCTTACACCTTCCTTGATGCATGTATTGTTTTACCTTGTTTTGGATTAAAAGCTAGATAGAATCACAAGAGACTGAATCACCATCACATTATGCATAAAACTTTAGTATCTAAGACGAGCAATCTAATCATCTGGTATGTTGTTTTGAGGAAAAACCAAATGTGGAGATGGCAGCTTTGATGTTTCTAGAAAGAAATATTAGGCTCAAATTTGTTAAACTATAGTAATTGGTTTTGCTAGCTTTATGTGTAGAGCAGAGTATATCTTTTTAAATTCGGGAATGAGCTATCTGCAGACATGAAAATTTCTGTAATGTATGATTGACAGAATGACATTAGTTGACCTGGTCTAGCCTTTTATTGGCTCCACACTCAGTTGTAATTTTGCCTAGCTTGCCAGTTGTGAAAACTTAAGATTCTCTTGCAGTGAAGGACAGAGTAAAGTGGTATTTTGGGGCAATGCAAAAACTTGGCGATCCACCCACAAAAAGACAGATACAACACAATATAGTTCCATTCTTTTTTCTCTTTTTTCCCTTTTTCTTTTGGGATTTCACCTTCAGCTAAGAGAGTGGTGGAGAAATGGAGTTAGGAAAGCAGGAGAGTTTGGAAAAATATGATTAGGAAAGTAGGAGAGTAGTGGACAAATTTTGATTGCATTCACTGCCCTTTCCTGGTTTGTATTTCTTTCTTTGTCCAAGATCCCATATAAAACAGGTATGGAAGCTATAATGGGAAACCCTGATTAATTTATGGAAGCATTGGTTTATGCATTTCTCTTAGGCCTCGATAGTAGGGATAATTTATTTGGGCAAACTTTTTACGGTAACCACCCAAAGTTCTAATTAGAACAGGGAAACGTTGCTTCTAATATATCAGAACCATTCTTCATCCTTGATGTTGAATCCTTAAGTAATTCTGTATTTGCAAGCTATGAAAAAGAAATGTAGTCTTTGTATATCAGTTACACTTACATCCTCGTGAAAAAATACTCTGCTCACTCCCTTTGCTCTAGAAACATTTATTTTCAGATTAAAGGTATTTAATTATGGAAATGTGATCTATGTAACAGGTATTTGATGGTCATGGGGGAAAGGCTGCTGCACAATTTGTGCGTGATCATTTGCCAAGAGTTATCGTTCAAGATTCCGATTTCCCTCTAGAACTTGAAAAGGTAGTTACAAGGTCATTTGTGGAGACAGATACTGCATTTAAAACACACTCTTCAGAAACGGCCCTTTCCTCTGGGACAACTGCACTGACTGCAATGATTTTTGGAAGGCAAGCTCCTTTCCTCCTTTTGATTTTCCTTTAGTCTTGTTTATGCTTTTTTCATGGTGCATCGTGAAATAGATGAAAAAGGTATTAGTTGAGTGTGGAAAAAAAGGTGGATAAATTAACATAACGCTACAATGCATGCACCCATCATTTCTTTTTTCTGAATTCTTGTAGCCATTTTCTTTTTCTCAAAGCTTAATGGAGAAGTACTTAACATCTATGGGATATTTGATATTACATTGTACAGGTCCTTGCTTGTGGCTAACGCTGGTGATTGCCGAGCTGTAGTATCAAGGCGTGGAGTGGCTATTGAAATGTCAAAAGACCACAGACCTTGTTGCGTGAACGAAAGGCTGAGGATAGAGTCATTGGGTGGATACGTTGATGATGGATATCTAAACGGTCAACTGGGCGTGACTCGTGCAATAGGTGACTGGCACCTCGAAGGATTGAAGGAAAGAGGCGGGCCCTTGAGTGCCGAACCAGAACTTAAACTGATAACCCTAACCAAGGAAGACGAGTTCTTGATCATTGGCAGCGACGGAATATGGGACGTCTTCACGAGCCAAAACGCAGTCCACTTTGCCCGCAGGAGACTCCTGGAGCACAACGACGTCAAGCTATGCTGCAAGGAGATAGTCGGGGAGGCAATCAAGCGAGGAGCATCGGATAACCTGACGGTCGTGATGGTGAGCTTTCACTTGGACCCGCCTCCCTCAATGACGGTGCAGAGGCCAAGAGTGAGGAGAAGCATTTCTGCAGAGGGACTTCATAACATCCAAAGCCTGCTGGAAGGGTAGGTTCTAATTCATTCAACCCTATTCCTGGTTGGCCAAAAAAAATATATAGCCATTGATTAATTATAGTCCGGTTAATCGCTAGCTCTCTAGAGTCTATAATTCGATTCTGTCAGTAGAAATTTATCCGGGAGTCAGAAACTGTCGTAGCTCTGCTCTTCTTTTATTGTTCCATCCGGGAGTCGGAAACTGTTATTCCTTTACTATTTTGTTATTGAGGCTCCATTTGTTTAGCAAGAAAATGGGAGGGAAATAAAGGGTTTATGGGATCATAATTGGGGAAGTTTGATCATGCAGCAAATGGAGGTGGAGGATGGTCTGAGGAAGGAATTGGTTTTAGCTGTGTTGTATGAGTAGAGCAAGGAAGCTCCATGTTTGTAATCTTAATGTACTCTTCTATACTTTCTTGCCCAGCAAGAACTGTACATAATTTTATGAGATGATTGCAATAACTGCTGTGTGGTAATGATATCCTATTTGTGGAATGAGTTTTAATGCACTATTGGGTTTATTGCAAAGTTTTATTGGAAGTTATTCACATTTTTGTATAGTTTGTCATACTCAAAATGACATAATTGCCTCTTGGAAATAAAATAATAATTGGTTTATGTTGTAAAATAGATGTGGATCCCACTTTTTATGCAGTTAACGGTTGTTAAAGTTGTCTTGAAATGCACACATTTTTTATCAACGGATAAGGTATTGCGAGTAAAGAAATATACTATTCAAGATAATTATATTTAGTTGCACTTTTAACTCCAATGTTACATATAATTTTCATAGCACTTTATCAACATGATTAACTTTGCTATCGGAATAAGAACATTATAAATGACTTTTGATAAATAATTCCATTATGTCAAAATACTACTCTTTAATCACAAATTCATTATGGGAATAATTACAATTATATATACATATACGTATCCCAGTTAGTAAGCTAAACATATATACTTTCTCTCACATTTTGTGGACCACCAAAACAAGCAACCAAAACAAAGACATTGCGTGCAGAGCAAGAAACAACCACAACGGCTAGGGAATGATCTCAATCCTGCAACAAGGGCAATGCGAATTGGACTCGAGCCACGGCACGAGGCACCTCGAATGGAACCTGTGGGCGCACGGGAGGTGCACGAGGGTCTCGCCGCCGGCGAACCTCTCCAAGCAGATGGCGCAGTCGTCGCGGTCCGACCCCTTCCACCGCAGCCTCGCCCAGCTGAACCTCCTCGACCCTCCCTTCTTCTTCGACGCGAACACCTCCGTGTGCAGCTCCCGAGTCAGCACGCACTCCCCGTTCACGTACCTCAGCTTCTCCTTGCTGTTCAGCCTGCAATTTCAGAAACCCAATTCATAAATCCACAAACCCAGATCTGAAAATTTCAAGATTGACTTCATTTCAGCCCCATATCTCAGGAAACAAGCCCGGCGCACGTTAGCAGGAGCATGACTGTTCTTGCTAACGTGCGCGTTCTCCGGCGGTACCTCAATGTTTCGGGCTGGCGGCGCCGCCGGGAGAGCCTCTCGTCCAGCCTCTGCTTGGCCTCTCTGGCCTCGCCCATCAGATTCTCGCTCTCGCGGTCCTGTTCCATCGCCATTCCCTGTTGAATCTCGTTCTTTTTTCGCCCGAAATTGAGTGAAATTCAATCAGAACTCATCATCAGAAAAAAGCAAATTCATGACGATTAATTATAAAAAAATGTTTGAATTACTAGTGAAGAGATGAAGGTATGGTGGATTTCTGGGTTCTTGGTGTAGAGGCTAAAGCCGGAGCTTCTGTAACCCTCGGAGCAGCTTGGCTCCGACGACCCGCCGCCGTGATGGAACCGCCTCCTCCGAGCACATTCTACACCGGCGAGCATTCCGGCCATTTTTTGTTTTGTTTTTTTTATTTACAATTACAATCAAAACCAAGAAACTCAAAATAATTATAGATAAGTAGTTGAAGAATGATGTTAATTAAGAATTAAAATGGAAAAAGAGCGGGAGAGAGAAGAGAGGAGGAGGGTCCATCTCCATTTCCATAACTGGGTTTTCTCAATTTCAGCTCTCTCTATTTAACATTCTCATTTTTGCTAAACTTGGATTGGTGCAATCTCTTTTTTTAGGTTCCGTACCAAAAATATCATACGCCTCCTAATAGTATCGTTTTTTTAAGAGACAATTCTAATTAAGTTTCATTTACATATTGGAATTGTACCGATGGCGATGCGTTCTGTTATTTCATATTTAACAAGCCTTGCCCAAGCATAATTAGTTAATATATACGGGTTGATCATCGTATAATCATCGTCCAGTTTAAACCAAATTCGAACTCAAAGTTAGTTCATTTAATAAACATTTAAATTTAAGTCTAATCATTCAAGATTTAATACACTCGCAGGCTGTTTTGTTTGGTATTCACCTAGTCGTATATGATTTTTTTTATTTTATATATTAATAACTAATTATTTATATCATTGTGTACTAATATTATTTTAATTACTAATATTTTTTATGATTATATATTAAAAAAAATAAACTAGTTTTTAATTTGAAGTTAATTTAAAGGACTAAAACAAAAGTGATTAATAGAATATTGTTTTTAAATTAGACATAAAATATTTACATCATTTAATTATTTAGGGTCTTTTTAATCATATTTGGTACGTGGACCTAAAACAATTGCGCATTTTGATATTTTTACCTTAAAATTATGTTAAATTTAATCCGTTAATTTCTAGCAAATCAAATGGCTTATCCATTAGGCCACATGTGCTTGTTAGTGAGATGTAAATTAAAAATATTTATAATAAAAAGAAGAAAAACAATATATCCGCAGTCAAGTTGTTGAGCTTTGTGTTCGGAAAGTTCATGTTTCCGTAGAAAATTCGAACTCACTTTTGACTTACTAAATGACCTCCAAATTTCGTGAAAGTTCGCATTTCAGAAAAGTATAAAAGTCAACTACATTTCGTTTGAAGACCCCAAAACTATTTGAAGTTTCTAAATACAGAACTCAACCGTTTTTGAAGAGAGATGAAATAAAAAAATAGCATGAATTTGAAAATTTGAAAGCCAAAGATGAGACTTTAGTCTTTTTTTACTAGAGAATGAGCAAAATGAGAGGAAAAAAGACAAATTTTATTGATGTTTTACGAGACGTTTTGAAGTTAATTTTGGTTAAGTGATAGCCGTGCAACTTAGTTGTACTAAAACAAAATTATCCAGATTACTTTTAAAAAATAAAAGATAGAGACCCGAGATTCGAGAGAGTACGAAATTGATGTGTTCACTATAATAAAAGTATAGCTTTTTATACACACATTAGATATAATCTGAATAGGAAAGTTAACAATAATAATAAAAATGTAAATAATTGGTAGTAGGCCTAAACTGAAATAGGAAGGAATTAAAATAGGAAATAAACCAATAATATGACCATCATATTTTAACAGTGTTTAACAAGCATTGCTCAAGCATATTTCGTTATATATACGGGTTGCTCATCATTAAGGATGACACTATGACGGGTTCAAGGCAGATTTGATGATCCCGCCCCGCCCCGTTTCTAAAAAAAACAGGAATTCTCCATTTGTAACGGGGAGAAGATTTTTCGTTTCCGTTCTCAACTTAAAATAATGTTTATATATACATTTAAAATAAAATTTGTATTAAAAAATATTTGTTCATTAATGTAATTAAAAATATACTTTTAATATATCGAAACAGGCAGGGATACCTCTACCCATCCTCGCCTTGAAGAGGGCGGGACATCTTATTTCCGTCCGAAACAGAGAATAGTGTCATTCATAATCCTCATACAATCGAGTTTAAACCAAAGTTGAGTTCATTTAATAAACGCTTTGAACTTAAGACCAGTCATTCAAAGTTTTGATATGAATTTCTATAGTATTCACCTAATCGTACATATTTTTATTTAGGGATAATGACATATGACTACACCCAACAATGTCACTTTTCAAAATCAATACCCTAAGTTTAAAATTTTCGTTTAGAGTACCTCAAGAAATTTTAAGCGACACTTAGGATAACAGAAGTTAGATTTAACAGAGTTTATGCATGAAAAGTCCAAAATACCCTCTCTGGCCACTTTCCAAAGTTGGCAACTATTTTGCATTATATGAAAAGACTCTTTTACCATCAATCAAAAAACAACTTCTACATGTGATCGGAGGGCAAAATGGACTTTTGAAATAAAATTATAAAATATATATGAAATTCTAACTTCTCTCTCCCCCCTCTTGCACTCTCATTCTCTCTCTTCTTCTCTAACCGATTCTTCACCACACTACTGAAATTGCAAAACTCAGAAACTCTTTCCCTCCTCCATCCATTTGACTTACAGAGACAAGACAACCCATTTGAATTGCAAATTAAAACAGAAAACTTAATTGTTATTATACTTATTTATTCTTGTCGCCCCGATCTTGTCTAGGAAGAGGGTTCTCCGTGAAGCGAGAGAGATAGAGTCGGAGGGGCTCGTGGCGCTCCTCCCTCCTCGCCGGAGGCAATCGGGTACGCCCCGTGCTCTGCATCGTCACGTCCTAATTTTGGAGCTAGGATTTTGAGGGATTGCACTTCGGTGAAAAGGGATAGAGATGGTGGCTGCTATTAAGGTTTTGGGAGATGGGTTTGTGAAAGTGGAGTTTCTCTGAGATTTGGGTATGGGGGAAGATTTGGGGTTGCGGCACCTTCCGTCTCTCTCTCTATCTCCACACACACCTATGGCTCTCGTCGACCTTGTCGGATGTGAAGCCGCCGTTGGAACAAGCAGAGACTCGTCTCTATCCGGCCATGACTGTCATCACTCCCACCCCCATTGATGCCCTCTCAAATCTCCCTCTTTTTCCTCTACTCGTTGCTTTTTCTCGGATTCGCAACAATGCTCACTGTTCGTGCGAATTCTGAACAAGGGCAGTTTGGGCATTAAATTTAACTTCTATTACCCTAAGTGTCTCTTAAAATTTCTTGAAGTATCTATTGAGAAGTGACATTGTTGGATGTAGACATCTGTCACTATCCCTTTTATTTATTATTATTAAAACACAATTAAATTAATATTTATAATGAAACATG
>JAYMTP010002523.1:0-19444 GCA_036897365.1 Geranium brycei
ATGATCATATACAAATATAGGAATAAATTATATCCATTGGATGTAATTCATTAATGGTCCAGATTATTCTATGATTTCTTGAATTAAAAATCAATTAAAAGGGTATGGTCATTTCGTTTGATTATGATAATCAATGATATATATTAAAATAGGAAACTGAGTTATAAATATCCATAATTATAAGAATTTGAATTTGTGATAAATATCCATGATTATAGGAATTTGAATTTGTGTCATTTAACTAAATTTGGTTCCATTTAATGAATCAATGGACTCGCGAAAATGAAACCATGGAATCAATAATAAATGCGAAATAAAACAATGGAATTATGGGCAAATGAAAGCGTAAAATATTAACCATCCCAATGCATACATACTGGCAGAATGAAATCATGAAATACTTGGGACATGAAGTATAGGGATTTGGGCAACTGGAAACATGAAATTAAGTACATATATGAATATGAAATATGACATGTCAGAGACTAAAAACGACAAAATCAAACCATGAAAAATGAAACCAAGTTATGGATGAACTGAAACAATGGAATTAGGTGCAAAATGAAATCATGGAATTATTTACGAAATGGAAACATGAAATTAAGTACGTATGAGAACATGAAATATGACATGTTAGAAACTAACAAACAATAAAAGTAAATCATGGAAGCATGAGATTATGTGCAAAATGGAAGTATGAAATGGAAGCATGACATTTTCCACTGTTCCATGTTCCATTGTCCCCATCGGCGAACTACAATACTGGAACTACATCAGCCTAGGTCAAATTGGGATATAAAATATGGAAATCACATGCAACACATAACTCATACAATAGCTACAAGGAGCACATAAAATGCATATGAAAATTCGCAAAATCGAATGATGAACCCAAAAAAAAATTGCAAATTCACGTGAAAATACCCAAAAAATCGCAAAATCATGAAAAAAAATTGTTTCACCCAACTGCTAAACCAACAAAAATCGTAAATGAAATGCAAACCTGGCTTCTTAGACCTAGGAAAGTTCATGATCCTCTGAGATTTTCTCTTGGGCGCCATTGCAGATGATTCGAAGGCAAAAATGAAGCAAGTAAACGGTCGCGTGAGGTGTGGATTGCAGGAAGACGTATATGATCACTAGGGTTTGGCGATTGGAGAAAGAGGAAAGAAAATATGTGAGATTTAATTAAGGAGAAGAGGAAAAACGTTTATTTAATCTGTGATATTTAATTAAGGAGAAAGAGAAAAAAAATCTTACTGCAAATTAAAGAATAGAGGTCAAATTCAAATTGTGATATTTAATTAAATGACGAAATGACTCTTTGTTTCAGCCAAAACATGAATACTTGAACAAGCAATATTTAATAATTACATAGTGTATCACTCCTAATTGCAATTAATCTGGATCGTAGATTGGTTGATCAGATGGTGTAACTATATTTGTATACGAATATAGCATTTGTACGCGAATTGATCCCATATTATTATACCAACATATTATACTATAACCTTAAAAAAAAACATATTATACTACAGAATTGAACTGTGAATGTCATGTCTGTGTATGTATGAAGTCAATTTAAATCTAAAATATTTAATCATTTTCACTGTGGTTACATTTATATTTTCTCGAAAAAGATTAAATTGAAACCAATATCTAATGGTTGAAGAGAGAAGCTGAAATAGACTTGATATATCATAAGTTAATCCTTTGGAAAGTCTTTAAATTATTAGGTTGATGGTGAGGTTGAAGCTACTAGTAATAATAGTCAGCTCAGCTGTACTATTCAAGGGAACAACAACATTTCTGTGGGCGACTCCTTCAGGTTTCATTGATTGGTTTAATGAAATGATTCTGCCTCTGCTCTTTGGATAAGACCATCAGTTTTTACAATATTTAATATCTTCACACGTGTCGACACTCAACTGTAAGTACCAACTCCACTACTTCATTCGAATCAAATCAATTCAATTCAATTCTAGGGTTCGTTGAAGAGATCCACCTCCAACCCCATTCAGGTTTCAATCTTCATCTGCCATTAGCAGTTAATTTAGCTTTTGGGTTTCATTTGTTAGGAAGAAAACTGCTGCTTTTCATTTCCAAATCCTCTACTTTGCCCCTGTTTTGGAATCTTGCTTAACTCTAATCTGTTTGGTTACTGATTATCAGATTATCATTTTTGTTCTTCTTTTTCTGCAGTACACTGTGTTTTCATTGCTACTTTAGTTTCTGCAAGTGGGTCTATTTCAATTTCAGCTATTTATGATGGCTTCGGTGAATTGCTATTTTGGTTTGTTCATCGATTCAGTTAGTCTTCGTTCAAATTTACTTTAATTTGGTTTCTGCAAGTGGGTTATTTCAGTTTCAGGTATTAATGGCCTCAGTGGACCACTATTTTGGTTTGTTCATCGTTCATGTCTACTTTAATTTGGTTTATGCAAGTGGGTAATTTCATTTTCACCTTTTTTGGATAGGCTTTCATTTTCAGCTATTAACGGCTTCAATGATTCATTATTCTACTTTTTTTCTTCATAATTTCAACTCAACTATTCTTTACTAATACCTACTCTAATTTGCTCGGAAATGGAGTATACTTGTGGTGTTCTTATTGGGGAGGTTCACCTTGTAATTTCTTATGCTTCTCTGTCCATTTGGATGATTATATTGAGTTTGATAAGAACCCACTTTGTTTGTGAATATGTTTTTGTACTAAATAGCATTGCCGTTCCTGAAGTGCAGCTTTTTTGTATTGTGCATTACTGGATTTCACGTGTTTTCCTTTTTTAATTTTGACTTTTAAACCATCACATTAACAGTAAAAATGCAAGGAGCTATTCAGACATTTATGTCGCACGGAAACATGGTTAGAAATGCAGTTTTGCAGCGGATTCGTCTAGTGAATCCAATAATGCGCCCGGCTATGTTTTCGCGCTTTGAGTCAGTTTCATCTGCCCGCATGGAAGAACACGGTTTTGAGAGTACTAGAATTGGCGATGTTTTAGCAGCCAAAGGTAAAAGTGCTGATGGCTCCTGGCTATGGTGCACCGTAGATGATACTGTCTACGATGCTGTGAAGTCCGTAAGTAAATTTGTGTCTCATCGTTCATCTAATTTAAATTTTTTGTGTGCCAACAGTGGCTTGATTTGAAGCATTAATAATATTTCCTTCTTCTGTAGATGACACAGCACAATGTTGGAGCTCTGGTTGTTGTGAAACCTGGAGAGGAAAAATCCATTGCAGGGATTATCACTGAGAGGGGTATTTGCAAAGAATCCCATTATTAGTTATTTTATGCTAATGCATTATGTATATGAAAATTGCACTTCTGTTCATGTTTATGGGTTCAACTATTTAGATTCTCTTAATCCTTGGAAATCATTATATTGTTATGAGTAATAACTACCAAAATGTCGTGAACTATGCAAAAAAAACCGCATACCATTTGCACTAAAATTATGCCAATTTACTCCATGCCCTTGTATGCACTAAACTGGTCAACTTTTTGGTAATTGGAGGACTGAATTGATGAAATAGTTTTTTGCTGGTAAATATGATTTAGTTGGAGGACTGTATTGATGACTATCTGGTTGAGACAATCATTGCTCTACAATTTAGTGTCTTGATATATTTGATGATATAATTTCAGATTATCTCCGGAAGATCATAGTACAGGGAAGATCTTCCAAGTCTACCAAGGTTGGGGACATCATGACTGAAGAGGTAAATAATAGTACTGTGTTCATGACTCAACTCATGAAGCATATTTTTGAGTGGGTACTATATGTTGCATGCTGTAATTATAAACTGTTCTGAGTGCAGAACAAGTTAATTACAGTGACGCCTGACACCAAAGTTCTGCGGGCAATGCAATTGATGACAGGTGTGGCATATGCTCTTTGTTGGATGTTTTATCTGCTGCTTAATTGATGTTGTTGTTAGTGGTAATTTAAGTTTGAAATCGATGATTGGATGGCAGATAATCGAATCAGGCACATTCCTGTGGTTGACGATAAGGAAATGCTAGGCATGGTGTCGATTGGAGATGTTGTTCGTGCAGTGGTGAGTGAGCACCGAGAGGAGTTGGACCGCTTGAATGCTTTTATACAGGGAGGCTATTAGATGACGATGTCATGTCCTGCTGTCTTGGTTAGACCACTGAACACTGTTAATCTCGGTGGTTGTAAATATTGTGTTGTTGTATGATGTTTGGAGGTCAATGCACTATGTGAGTCTGGGAAGCGATAACCAGATTGATAATCTGTTAAGAATAATAAACACTTGAAGTTTGTTTCATGACCATTCTCAGTGTGCGCATGTTGTGATCCATAATTGTTATGTATATTGGTTGGAGTTGGATGTTACAGTGAATATGTTACAATGAATATGTAGTTTGGGAAGTGAATGACTAATTAGAAGAGATTTCAAAAGACATCGACTGGTCGGAGATGTGAATATTTTGAGCAGAAGATGAAGAAGGTGGTGCTTCCATTCTGTGCATTTCAGAGTTACCGCTTGATCTGCTATCCCTTCCCCAACCTCTTATTGTCTCTTCCATATGCTCATTGAACATGCCTGGTTTGAACATACTGCCCATCTGAATTTCATATCAAACAAAATCAATCAATTTTATAAACAAGAAGAAGAAGAAGAAGAAGAAGAAGAAGAAGAATATATTATACCAATTACTAACCTGGGTGACAAGAGCATAGAGAGGCAATGTGCTATAACTGCATAGCACTTGAACAATCACACTACACACAACACAACACAACTCATTCATTAATGTAATCAAACTGAAATTCAAATTCAAATTGAAAACCTACATACACACATACATACCCGATAATAAGTCTAGGGACAATGTAGCCCAGTTTTTCCATGATGCATGATCGGAAGCCATATGTGCTCTGAACAAGATTGATTAAGTAGTAAAATAAATGAACGGGTTTGAAATTGAAGACAAGCAAGTAGAAATAGGAACTAACCAGGATCCAGAAGAAGAAGGCGATCTCAAACGAGTTCTGAAAGAGAATGAAGTGGATCAAGTAGAGAACAATGCTGGGGCGGGCAAACCAGAAATGTTTGTCGGAAGGCTTGACTTGAAGTTGATGAGGTCTGTGAGTGTGAGAGTGAGTGGGAGCTTCATGGTCATGATCTTCCCCTCCAACCTCCTCAGCCAAGCATGATATTATGTGCTCTAGCTTTGCTCCCACAATCACTAGTAGCTGCCATTTATACATTACATTACATTACTCCCATTTTCAATGTCTAATATCAAATTTCCAACTAATACTAATACTTACTATCAATGGTAAAAAGGATAACCAAAAGTATGTGTGCCATCCTGCATGTGCAACAATATTTATTACTTCAAATTTCTGATAACTGTATATCTATTGGTGTCATGAGGACAAAAATATAAATTATGGAGACCCAATTAATCATAAGAATAAAAAATAAAAAATACCTTCTACATCCATGAGCAGGAAGAGCACAACGAAGAGCCACAGATACCAACTACAGTATACAATTCTCCAAGTTAGTGGATGTAAGTGTTGAAACTTGTAACTAGACTGATTAAATATAAAAATTACCTAATACCCACAACTTTTCTGAAGTCGATTTCAAGGGTTCGCATCATGTACTTGTGAAAATCAAACTTGGGTAAAGCAGGGCAATGGGTCTGTTTCACAAAAAAATAATATGAACATGAAAGGGAACTACTACAAGATTTAATTAAATAAATATATATATACAAAAAACATTTAAGGGTGAGGTGAGGTTGACCTTGATAAACCCATATCTTAAAGCAATGTAGTCGGACTTAGTGACGGAGCCATAAAATTGTTTGAAAAACGATACCTGCAATTTACCATAGTCATCGAAACTACCACTTTATGCATAGATATTATTTAATGCATTACATCATATCTCCATATTCAAATTGTTATTATTACATTGATTCCAAGAAGATTGGTGCCTTCAATTTTAGAAAGATCTTGTAAAAACTATTGTGTATTAAATATCAATGAAACCTTTTTCATTGGTTAGTTAAATTATAACGAACTTCTAATTTGCTTATTGTATGTGCAAGGCCAAATTAAAGACCAATTATTGTACATTTACTACATACATTAATTACTGTAAAACTCACCGTCCAATTACAAATGGCTAATTTTCTCCAAGACCCTTTTGCACGATACTGGAAAAACTGGCGATGATGATGTGCGTGAACATTTTGTATACCTGATGATGCTGCATTTTTCACATTTAACACCTACATATTATTTTCTTTCAAAATAAGCAATTATATATATGTTTGGATAATAAGGATATATAATTACCCTTTTCTGTTTTTGCAACTTGGTTCCTGATAGAATCCTCCCAATACTTCCATTGTTGTATCTACTTATATATATACAAGACAAGACAAGCAATTAATTAATTAATAATTTTGTGGTAAAGAAAAAAATAGATGTAGTCAAGAGCCCTCTTGTAATTACACCATCTTAAATCTATCTATCTATCTATCTATCTATCATCATTTATATAAATTTTGTGAAATTAAAATAAACAAAAGAAAATGGCAAAAATATGTCCTTAAAATTAAGATTTTTTTATTAACCTTTTTCCTGTGTTTATTTTCTAACTAAAATTTGTATTTCACAACACATTTCTACCATAAACAAAGTATACATCACCATCTTGCAAAAGTGTCACAATGTATAATACATTTTTGTTATTTTCCCAATAAACACTATAATTAATAAGGTTTTGGATGACATTGACATATAGAAAAATAGAAATATAGGTAGGTACCCTTGCGCCTCCAAGGACCATAGTAGAGGCACAAAAGATGACATGAACAACGGCTAACACAAAGATGAATATATGCAACTGGTGTAGTCCTTCCAATGATAATAGTGGAACCTTCCCCGGCGGACACTGGTTAAAAGTCTCCTCATCCGAGGACAAAAGGCGCCGTCCACTAGTACTATATTTCTCGTGCTGGTTGAAGAGGCTTAGGTCACAAGGAAGCATGTGAGATGCAACATGAGATGGAATGCATATGCTGCTTATTGGTTGCTGAAGCACTGTCAATAGAAGCGATATAAACCCCAACAACATCAACTCTGTCATGTTATTATAACCAAACTGTTAGAGTTTAGATGTGAATTTGTTCACCAGGTTAAATAATAATCTATGCCTCCACCTATTAGTTTGAGCTTTTAGGTCACTGTCATATATTCCCAAATTTAATCAGCTTGGCTTGAGAAGTTAGTTTTGCTAACCTTCTTTTAGTTTTTGCAGTGCTTCAAACAATGCATCTTGTTTCTTATGCTTTAAAAACTGTACCAGCAAAACACAAACACTTAGAATTGTGATTAGCATAAAAACAGAACAAGGGATTATCCATGTAAATAAAGAAATGAACCTTGCCAAGGCGATGAAGACCTCGTTCGGCACAGAGAGAAATGAGAATGATGACACAGCACACAGCAGCAACTACCCATGTTGGAGTGAACTCCAGAGACCGCGGCGGGGATGATGTTTCTGTCGACTCTTGTGCCATGTCTCGTGGAAATGATGAAAGATTGACATCAACATTGGGTGAGTAAATACATAAATAAATGTGGCCTTCACAATGAAGAAGAAGAAAAGAATATGGCATAAATGGAAGCACAAGGAAAGGGAAAGCTAAAAGGACAATACCAAGATGAGAGAAGGTGGCCATCTTAAGCAACACCAACATGCACTCATACACAGCATCTAAAAACTACTTTAATATCTGATTTTGTTAAAAATGTGATCAACCACAATAATTAAAAGACTAGTTAGTATATATGGTGTGACTTTTTATTTGTTATGCACTTTCTGTTCCAATAACAAGTGAATCCAAATCCAAAACCAAACAGTGCAACAAAATCATCCAAATGTAAGTCACTTGACATAATGAAAAAGAAGATGAGAATCAGTGCTAAGATTGTCGTGGCTTCCAAGATGGTGGAGGAACAAAAGAGAAGATAGTGTTCTTGTCAATTCCAGTTCGCTTGTCTCCTGACAAGGCCACGAGTGCTGCCACTAGTCCTGCATTGCCTGCAATAGTTGGCTCTGTGTAGTTATAGTTTGTGCGGACATCTCGGAAACCATCAAGCTTATCAGGACCAGCAACCATAGCTCCCACAATAGTGTTTGGGTCAGGATTGGTAGTGTCCCTCCATTTCCAGCCTCCCTTGCAGCTATACTTGACCTTGTTCTTGGGAATAGATGCTCCTCTATGGTGAACATGTCTCGGGTAACGACTGCCATAACCCACAATGTAGCTCATTTTCAGAGGGTTTTTTCCCATTATGTAATCAATCTGCAAAATCATACTCACTCATTAGTCAGCATTACATCAACAACGTAACAAAACCAGTACATGAACACAACTGTACCTGGGTCTGTGCAAAATCGCGCAAGACATGGGTGGGATAGAAATTGGATCCACAGTACCATCCAGGTGTATCTGTAGCTTCAAGATAATCACTGTATAGGGTAGCTAAGAAAGCTGCATTGACTATATACTGAAGAGGTTGGGGCCTTCCATGGTTCAGCTCGATCAACCCTCCTGTCATGCGTTACACTGAGATCATCATACATTGTCTACTTAAAAGACGACCGACCAAGCATGAGATGAGATAGCTACCTCTACTTCTGTTGAAACTCGTGGAGGACGGAAGGTAAGAACACATGACTTTACCAGTCTGTTTCTGAAATGTCCTTAACATTTCCTCGTAAGGATACCCAGGACTCATGAACAATCTTAGGCGAGTCAAAAGCAGCTAAATAAGGATACCAATATAATCAGCAAATTAAACCAAACCCATATAATAAAACAGAAGTTTCTAAAATTTACCTGAGAAGCAGCAAGCTTGTTGTCCCAGCTGAGTATACCGTAATTAGGGTCTCGAAGGAAAGCGCCAGCATGTTTTGCAAGACCACGAGTGGTGACAAATTTAAGGTAAGAAGAGTTGCCTGTTGAATAGTACAACCAAGCTCCACTCCAAATAAATTCATCCCAATAACCAGAGGAGTTGTAGAATATCGATTGATCAGTACCGGGCGGGCTGTACCTGCCTCGCTGATCCCTTGAGAACCTAAACATTGTTTTAGCCCCATGGACTAGTTTGTGGGAGTAGGCCTTGTTGTCCTTGAAAACGATTGATGCAGAAGCTAAGGCGGCCGCCATTTCAGCAGCGAGATCTGAGCATCTGTGGCATTCATCTACAGGCTGGTCATAGTCAATGTCATCGGGGCGCATCCAGCAGTAATGATCATTAGGCACTGTGCTCCCTCCAGAAACATCTCCAACCCCAACCTGTCCAAAATGGGTGATTTTGACTTCAATGTCATTGAAACTAAGATAGTATATAGAACTATAGGAGTGTACCTGCGCTGCAATAACGTGTATGGAATCTGCAGTGGAATTGAAGGTCTTGAGAATGTAATCAGTGCCCCACTTGATGATTTCCTTGATGTGACCGAGCTCACCAGCTGCTTTGTATTGTGCACTGTACTCAAGCACACTCCAACTGAGCATGGTCATGGCAAAGGATGAGGGGAAGTGGAACTTGATGGCATCACCAGCGTCGTAGAAGCCACCAACTAGATCTTTGGTAATGCTCCATGACTTGCCGTCTTCGAGGCCGGAGTTGCCTCTCCAGGTCACATTGTTCTGCTTTGGTGATATCCCAGCTGCACATTGATATGGAAGGTCAATTAGTTGAGATCTAACATCATATCACTATGTAGTATTGTAGGACCAATTAGAAATGACATACATACATCTTTGGGCGTTAAAGAACATGAGGGCCTTGCTGAGGGCCACAGTGTAATTATCAGGTGGAGCATCAGCTGAAGACAGTGCAAATCATAAATAAGGAGATGCAAACTTTCCAAATGGTTTGTTTTTAATGGATCAATGTCATCAACTTCAACTGATACATAACAATTTTAAGTTGGGCAATTGAAGTCAAACCTTAACTACAAATGAAAAGGAAAGAGTAACAAATCAGATCTGGAAAGAGTAAAGGAGAAGGAATGTAGAGATACATGTTTGGCCGTGGCCGTCTGTGTTGACAATGAACAAGGCGGAGACTAGCAGTGTCCAAACGAAGATCTTGCGAGCCGCCCATTGGGGATACATGATGATCACTTATCTCAAATCCCCAATCCTCCCACTTCTGAAATGGGAATGAATGAAGACAAAAATAGAATACATCGATACAATGTATTTGTAAAGTCAGCGCAGCTCAGTTCAGCTGTATGTGGTAGAACCAGCTAACTTTTCATTTATAAAAAGAGATTTGGATACAGATACAGAATATAAAACAAAAATCAAATCTCATCTGAAGTGGTCAAAGTAACTCAGTCAGTCGGAAACTTGAAAAGTTTATTTTAAAGCAAGCTCACACTGTCCAACTTCCTCGTGTTTCAAAGAATACATGATTGTTTTCATACATATACACTACCCACGCACGTATAACACAAAATCAAAATACACTGAGATACCCAGTTAACACTTGTTCATGCTATCTGCTTCTGCTTCCTTCCCAACAAGTTTGTGGATCACTAAGTCCCCAATTTGCATTTGCCTTCAAGCGATCCATATCAAAATCATCCAAGTGTAAGTCACACAACATAACGGAAAAAGAAGAGCACCGCCTTCCCTTGAGATTCTCATGGCTTCCAAGGTGCCGGAGGTGGTGGAGGGGTCGGAAACATTGGAGGGACAGCTGAAAATATCGTGTTCTTGTCAATACCAGTTCCCTTCTCACCGGACAAGGCCACAAGTGCTGCCACTAGTCCTGCATTTCCTGCAATTGTTGGCTCTGTGTAGTTATAGTTTGTCCGAACATCTCGGAAACCATCATGCTTATCTGGACCAGCAACCATGGCTCCCACAATAGTGTTTGGGTTCGGCTTCGTCGCGTCCCTCCATTTCCATCCTCCCTTGCAGTTATATTTCACCTTATTTTTGGGGATAGATGCTCCACGATGGTGGACACGTCTTGGAAAATGATTGCCAAAACCAACAAGGTAGCTCATTTTCCGAGGATTTTTGCCAAGGATGTAATCAATCTGCCAAAACATACATTGATTTTAGCTATAATTACAACTTAGAATATAAGCAGAATCAGCAACAAATACCAGTACATTAGGAAAACTCTACCTGGGTCTTTGCAAAATCACGCAAGACATCAGTGGAATAGAAATTGGGCCCACAGTACCATCCAGGTGTATCTGCAGCTTCCAGGTAATCACTGTATAGGGTAGCTAGGAAAGCTGCATTCACTACATACTGAAGAGGTTGAGGCCTTCCATGGTTTAGCTGGATCAACCCTCCTGTGAAAAGTACCAAATACATTACACATTGAGATCATATAGGCACATCACAATTCACAAATAGTCTACATATAACATGATCAGCCAAGCATGAGATAGCTAGCTACCTCTTGTTCTGTTGAAAGAATTGAAAAATGGCAGGTAAGAACACATGATTATACTGGTCTGGTTATGAAACGTCCTTAATATTTCTTCGTAAGGATATCCAGGACTCAAGAACAACCTTAAGCGACTCAGAAGAACCTACAACACATGATAAACATTATAAGTAATGGAACACGCACGATCTCCAGAAAGCTCTCAAGTCAGACAAACAGTACAAATGATAGTTTGGAGAAATAATAACTTAAACTTTCTGTCTCAACAAGTTAAAACGAAAGGAAAAACAACTATTTAGGATAGCCAAATTAAAACAAATCCGTAACTTCGCTAGCTTACCTGAGAACCAGCAAGCTTGTTGTCCCAGCTAAGTACACCATAGTCCGGGCCTCCCCAGAAAGCCCCAGCATGTCTTGCCAGACCAGGAGCAGTAGCAAGCTGAAGGTAAGAAGAGTTGCCAGTTGCATAGTACAACCAAGCTCCACCCCAGATAAACTCATCCCAATAACTGGTGGAGTTGTAGAATATTGCCTGATCAGTACCGGTAGGACTGTATCTGCCTCGCTGATCCCTAGCGAATTTAAAGAGTGTTTTAGCGCCATGGACAAGTTTCTGTGAGTATGCCTTGGTGTCCTTGAAAACAATGGATGCAGAAGCTAAGGCAGCCGCCATTTCAGCAGCAAGGTCTGAGCAGCTGTGGCATTGAACTACAGGTCGGTCATAATCAATGTCCTCTGGACGCACCCAGCAGTAATGATCATTAGGCGTTGTGCTCCCTCCAGAAGTATCCCCAACCCCGACCTGTCAAAAGTGGGCGATTCCATTAAACAAGTGCCAAACTTTTCCTTATAATCCGAGCTTGTTATGGAAATTAATGTTTTTCAAGAGTATCAAAGGAATGGAAAGTCCAGAATTTGATCTGTGGGTCGTAATGATAACTGCCATATTTTCAATTAAATGCAGATCAAGTTGAAATTTAACTTTAGATTAATAGAAACCAACACTGAAGTGATATACTGTATACCATATATAGTATATTATAGTATACCTGTGCTGCAATAACTTGTATAGAATCCGCAGTGGAATTGAAGGTCTTGAGGATGTAATCAGTACCCCACTTAATGATTTCCTTAACATGATTGAGCTCCCCAGCAGTTTCGTATTTCGCACTGTACTCAATCACACTCCAACTCAACATGGTCATGGCAAAAGATGAAGGAAAGTTGAACTTGATGGCATCTCCAGCATCATAGAACCCCCCCACTAGATCCTTGGTAATCGTCCATGACGTGTCCGATCTCCCATCTTGCATACCCGAGTTCCCTCTCCAGGACACATTGTTGTGCTTGGGAAGTTTCCCAGCTATAACCATCCATCACATTAAAGGTAAATTAGTCGAGATCCAACAGTATTAAGCTCGGGCAGGGGCTCAATTTGATTTTTCATCTCTTAATCTAATCGTTTAGCAATTTCTGTGTGAATTTGATTCAAGAATAGAGATGGGTAAATCCAAATTGATTGAATTCAAAGGGAAAGAGCTACAGACAATTTAAATAAAAATTGTACTGATTTAGAAACTACTGGATGGAGTAGTATATATTAAATTCCAAATTATTTGTTTTTAGCAGATCAGTAGGACAAATGAATGAACTGAAACTCACTAACAAGAGAGTGATGCAATACATGACTAGTGAAGACAAATGAAGTAAAATAAATGAAGAGATTAAGAAAATAAAGGGAGAGATCTAAGATTGGATAGGGGACATACATCTTTGGCCGTTGAAGAACATGAGGGCCTTGTGGAGGGCGAGGGTGTAATTATCAGGAGGAGCGTGGGCATGGTGGTGGCGAGGCACGGTCTTGACGATGAGGGTGATGAAGCCGGCCAGGAAGGCGGAGACGAGGAGCGCGCCGACCGTCCAGACGAAGATCTTGCGGCTGACGATGATGCAGCCGAGATCGACGTACCTCTTCTTCTTCTGCTCGCCGGGGCCGAGGAGCCAGCTCTGCTGAGTCTCGTCCAGAGGACGGGACAGAGCCGCCCGGTCGAAGTCCTGCAGGTTCCGGCTCCGGTCGTCGTCGGTGGCCGAGTCCGCCGCGTTGATCTCAAGCGGACCACCCCATGGATCTCTCCCGTACATCCTCCACAGCAACAACCACAACCACAACCCTCTCTTGCAATGGACTCCACCGACACTCTCTTAATCACAAAATAGATTCCTTGAGATCTGATGAGGAGTGAGGAGCGAGAAAGAGAGAGGAAATAGGAGGCTTGCTTGACGGTGGGTGTGGTGCCACAAAGAGTCAATAATGTATTATCATGTGGTGGGTTGGATTCTTTTTCAATCTTTTCATTTTTTTTTTCTCCTTCAATATTATTTATTTAAGAATTAAGTATTATTTAACGACACTGATGAGTCCACAAATTGACAAGGACAATCTGGCTAATTTGTATACTTTACTTGTTATTAAATCGAACAACAGTCTCTACAGCAACAGCTCTACCACGTAACAGTTGAGGTGAGTGGCGAGTATCTATCAATTCAATTACCTCTCTCTTTCACCCATTTACTCCAATTCCACATCTTCAATTAAATTACAAGTTTCTTTCTCTATTATTATATTTTCTTGTCTTACCAACCGCTTGTAAAACCAAACTTTCAATATTGTCCATTTATATAAATAAAGAATATGTTTTTTTTTCCTTGTCGTTATTTTTGTGTTGAACATATTACAATTTAAACCGCTTCGACACAAAAAGGTAAATTGGATAATAAGTCGTAGATAAAGGAAGGTGAAGGTGCAACTTCAACACCTACCCTTTACCTTGTTTGCTGTCTCTCTCTCTCTCTATCTCTCAACCAGACATTTACCTTTGCCGACACTCAAAGCTAAATGCACTAATGTTTTATTATTCTTTCTTTTTTTTATATTATTAATTTCTTGTCATTTTCTTTATTCCAATTTCATGTGGGCTGTCGATGAGCTGTGCGTGCCTAACCAAATCATGCGATACGGGCTCAACCTAAAAGCCCATATAAGAGAGACGCTTAAAACTAGTAGTAGTAGTCGGATTCACTTCATAAACGAATAGGGAAATTGTAGTTCAACAGTATAAATTCTGTTCATCATTTCTTACTCTAATAACTTTTAGAATCTAAATTAATATGAAAATTCCAAATTACTCATGCAAAGTAGAAAACTAATAATATATATCTATGAATTTATATCTTCATTTTCAAAGTGTTACAAAATAAACTTTCCGCCTATATCTTATATAAACAACAGCACTTATGACGAACTTTATAATCCAAATTTTAACATATTATTTACATACCAGAGTGGAGTACAGCTGAACAGTACTGTAAGTGTAATTAAGTGCCAAAAATTAATCAAAAACTAGTTAAGAATTAATTAAATTTGTATTTTTTAACTTTATTATATAAATTAATATACATATCCAATAAAATAATAAAAACAAATATTTAACGTATAAACATTTTAATATTTGTTACATTTATACACTTTAAAATATAAATACAATTTGCATTAATTTTTTTTTATTTTTAAATATTTTTCATTTTCTAAAACTAAATTTTTTTTTTTGCCTAAACTCACATAGATCCGACTTAATCCGGCTAACTGACTGATTACATGAAATCAGGTTGGTGTGGTAACAATCTCGGCCTAGGTGGCCAACTTGGTCTGTTTTTACAACACTGCAACCAAACATATTTTCTCGTGATAAAAACCAAAAACAGGTGTGGACATATGCAAACTTAAACAATAGAAAAAAGAAGTGTCTCATTCATATATATAAAAGACAGCCTACATTGATGCTACTGCAGTTCATTTATTCAAGCCCGTATCTCTGTGTTGTACAGTACACAAACCATTTCATCATGTTTATGTGATTGTGTTCATTACTACGATTACCCACAACTTGCCTTCCATACTAGATATATATCTTCAGAAAGCTTGACCTTTTCATCTGAAAAAGAAACAAAATAAACAAGCTTATACCTGAACATAGATTATGGTCTCCATTAGATATCAACTGCCAAATTGTGAGACTCATACAAACAAATATGTTGGCAGTACAACTGGAAATACAAAGAAAATAGGCAAGTGGAAATATGCAGCAGCCTTCACAATCACAACTGGTTTCTCTAAAATTGCGACGACGGACGTACCTTCTCATTTGCAGCAATAACTACGAAACGGAAGGACTATCTGGTTGCTTTTCTGGCAAAGCATTACTGAAAGCTGGATGCTGACAGTATGTCTCATTTAACCTGGATAAAATAGGGAACTGGGTCTGCACATATAATTAATACAAGAATAATTCATCAGCCGATGCACCTAGAGAAATTTTTGTCCAAATATCAGAACAATCGAGTGAGTGAAGTTTAACTATATCGTGAAATATTACTGGGTTCCAAAATAGTGTCCCGTTTAACTATTTCATATACTATCATTCAAATTTAAGTATGGGGGAGTGGCCCTTGATGTGGGGGCATTTTCACCGGACCGGTAAAAAGAACAAGCTCAAGGTCAGCGCCCTTCCGCCTTATAGGAGCTCTTCTGCTTGGTCGGTGGTCTTACTCTCAATCACCGAGGCCTACAGGGTTGTGGGCAACAAAATGAACTTTGACTAAGATCCAAACAAGTCTATCCCTAACTTATGATTGAGTGCCCTTATCATTTAATCATGAAATGACTATCAATTAATGGAAACCCCAGTCAGGAGGTTAAACCATAGAGAGAAAATACTTTTAAAAGATAGATGAAAGGAAAATCCACATTTTCCTTTGAGCACAAGTTATATCAATCACTTATCTGAGATACACAAATTGCCAACACATGCAAATGAGAATAGTGAGTAGTGGACACCTACCATGTCAAGACTGAACCTCTTAATTGCTCCATCAATTTGCGGTGCTAGAAAACAATCTGCCTGCATTTCGTATTTGAGAATTTATATCATCACAAGAGAAGCACTCTCAAGAATAACTAAGTTAACAGATGAAAATTTTCTTTGGTTACAAATAAGCAAGCATATGAAACAAACCATGGAAGCTTCATCTCCTGTTGCATATTTTCCAGAATAATCTTTTAACAGCTTCTCAAGTGCTGAAACAAAACAAAAAAACAATTGATAAATTTTGTTGAGGAATGATGTACAATCATACGGTAGAAACAGAGTGCATACTTGAACAAATTTGCGACTATAAACCTTACTTGCACGGATCAATGGTTTAATTGTCTGTCCATTTCACGACTCATTGCAATTTCGTGGTTCAAATTGATAAGACTAATTTTATACTGGATTAGCTTCCATGTAGTTTATAAATCATTTTCATCTGTGTTTTCCATACATGTTGGCAAAGTGAATGAAGTTGAGGGTGACTGAGATAAAACGTACCTTCAAAGCCCTTTCCAATGTGATATCTAACCCAAGTGAGCTTCTCATCAGAACTAATTTTTTCCTCAATATACTTCTGTTAAAATGACAGGCAGGAAGCAACTAAACATGTTATGATCAGGCAATGAAAGGGATATATATAAAACTGACATCACCAACCAATCATGTACTTACCAGTACACCTATATTCTGAAGAGGCTGTATGCTTGAAGAGACAACATTTGCAGCCTAAAATGAAGGCATTTGAAGACAATTCAAAGTGTCAGAACCCAAAACATAGTTTTGAAGATGCCATGAACAGGAGTAAATATGTAAGGATGCTAAGCATAGAAGCAGAGATAAACAGAAATAAAATTATACCTGGTAATTAATGGCTCTCTTATGAAGGTCGGAAGGCAGGATTGGATTTTGGGGATACTTCTCTTCCAAGTACTGCACATTACAACCATGCACAATGCATTTAGAACATAGACAATTCTAAATAATCATAAAAAAAAATGCCCAAAACCACTTGAAAATGAAGTGAAATATGAAGAGAAGCGACAGAGGGAGAATGAGCAAATAAAGACCATTAAGATGGCAAAAGAGTCGGCGATAACAATATCCCCATCTACCAGCACGGGTACATAACCAATCGGATTGAGCTTTCTGAACTCTGCACGTAAAAGAAGACAAATTACAGAAATAAGCAATATAACCAATTGCAAATATGAGAAGGGGCTCCTCCTAATGTTTGACAACCAGCCAAAACCAAGAAAAACTTGTTAATAGTGAAATGACATATCAATTCAATCCAACAAACAAACCAGCGGTACTGGTACTGGTACTGGTACTGTTAGTGTTGAGAATAATAGCAACAAAATCAGAGGCATGAAAAGGGTATCAAGAATTATGAAAGAAAACAGTGGGGTTCACCTGGACCATGCTGTTCTCCCTTTAACAAATTAACTGCTATGTACTCATAATCCAGACCTACAAATATGAATATAAATATAAATATAATATTGATCTTGATTGTGAGAAACAATTTCAGATGGAAATGGAAGAACCTTTCAAGTTGAGGGCAATTCGGACTCTACAAGAACAAGAGCTCCTCCAGTATGAATACAGTTTCAGCTTCGCCCCCTTTTCAGCTTCGCTACCAGTTGCCTATTATCAGTATTAGACATGAATATGAGCCATCAATCTAAACCAAGTAAGTGTAATTGATAAAGGAAGAAACATATGAACGTACCATGGCTACCAAGTCCGATGTAAGAGAAAATCAAATACAAGACCTCACCGAGAGCAGGAAGAAGAAGATATCAACTCATCTCACCTCGATCGCTGCTGTTCGAATACAGACAAACAGACCCAATCAAAGCCCTCATCGATTACGG
Source organism: Geranium brycei (assembly GCA_036897365.1). Classification (NCBI taxonomy): domain Eukaryota; kingdom Viridiplantae; phylum Streptophyta; class Magnoliopsida; order Geraniales; family Geraniaceae; genus Geranium; species Geranium brycei. The sequence goes on from JAYMTP010002523.1 coordinate 18,296, forward strand.
AACTTGTATTTATTTATTTTTAGCTTGGGCTTTATTTATGGCCCAATAAAATACTTGCTATTCATCACGATTAGTTTCCCAGCCCATTTACTCTTTTGCTCTGGATTGCCTAAGAGAGTTAACGGATGAGGAAACGAAGACAAGAGAGAACTTAATGGGTTTTGAAAAATAAATATTTAATTAACAAAATGAGGGTTGGTTCGAAAAAGAGAGAGTGCATTTTAGTCATTTAAAAAAGTAAGTAACAAATTAAAAATGAAGTGAGCTTAGAATAATTTTTTTATAATATATATAGTAAATTGTAAAACGCGACATATTAACAATTGCTATTTATAATTATCCCAAAATAAATTTTGAGAAACATGAAATCTATTACAAATATGTTTTTATTTCAAAACGAAGTGAACTAGGGTGATCAGATCAAGTCTAACTAAACAGGGCCGGCTCAATTGTTCTTTGAGGCATAAAACAAATATGATTAATAGACTATTATTTTAAGTATTAGTTTTCAAAATGGTAAAATATTAAACTTTGGGGCCTTTTTTTTATCATACTTGTACTTTATTGTTTAAGTATGCCTAAAGCATTTGCTTCATTTGTTTTATGGACGAGACGACCCTGAGTCTAAGTGTGGTGAAAAACTTTCTCCAATCAAAGCATCATGGTTGCAAATTACGAGGCATACTCGGCGGCGGATCAAAATTTTTTTTAAGGGGGTGCAAAACTTCATATTGAAATTTTAATTTAATTAATAAAAAATTATAAATGCATCTAACAAAATCTAATTTGAGCTTGATTATTTTTTTGGTTGATTTTGAATCAAACTTACATATATATAGGGATACACTCGACTACAAACTCATGTAAAACGTCAAAACGTCAAGCGAGTTAGTTCGCGACTTACAAATTTTAATAAGTTGGAATCGAGTTTGATTCATTTATCAAACGACTCACGCTCAAATTTAATCTCAACATAATTTTGCTTAAAAAATTCACAAATTTTCAATAATTTAACTAAATTATAATGGAGAAAACAATATTTTTTAATGGAAAACGAAAAAAATAATTTAACTAATACAATAATTAGTAACAACATCATTAAAGACAACTTTTTACTCATGACATTGTGTATGAAATACTACACATTTA
>JAYMTP010002524.1:0-19441 GCA_036897365.1 Geranium brycei
GTGGAAATCGACCCGGTACTTACCGGTTTACTACTTGTGACCGCGTGCGCTTGCACGGGGGCCTCTTCCCGAAATGTGGAGTTTTACGCGGCACGTTTCGGCCCTACACCGACACAAACTCTTCACGCTTCAACTGAAATTTAGTCATAACTTCACCTACAAATCTTCGATTTTAGTGATTTCAAATCTCAAATACCCGAAATTTAACTGCAAACATGTTCATATCTAAATTATGGTCAAATAAGAAACAAATAGAAAAAATAAATTTAAAATTTGCATGTTCTAATTGATTTTTGTGGCTTTATTCGATTTATTTATTTTTGGGGCTCAATAGGGTTGATTTTTTTCAGTTTCGGTTTCAGCACCACATAATCGTACTACACTCTGATTTAGAGTGTGAAAAAAAATGCAAAAGTCATTGGGCTATAGATCTGAAATTTCTAGAAACCTAAACAAGCTCAGTCGCAACCACTCCCGCAACCTCGCCGACAACCTCACAAAGCAGGCTTGCCAAGGGCCTCACCCACCACTTCGCCGACAATCATTGTCGGAACAGTAAATTTAGAGTAGATAGCTCTGTAAAAGAATGAGAATGACATCCAGTGGATCAGGCTGGTCTTTTCGTTAAACTGGGCTAAATCAGAGACTGTTCAAATTGAACTTGTTCAATTCTGATTTTTTCAAATGAAACAATGGTAGTTTAGGTATTTTAGGAGTAGGTTATCAAAAAATGATAATTAGGATATTAAAATGAGAAAGAGAAAATGTTAAGATATCAAAATGTGAAAGCAGTATAATTAATGGCAGGAAAATGTCATTTTCTTTATAACATATTTTGAGGATTAAATCATAAAAAAAAGTTTATACTGCTACAACGTACATACTTGCGCTCTTAAAACATATGCTTAAGTTGCACACTCATTCATAATTCAAATAGAACCTTGATACAATTAACTCACTTTTGATATCATAAAACTAAATATCCCATATAATCAGGTTAATAATTTAAGTTTGGGGCCTAACCACTTTTCGTCTAAATTTTAGTTATGATTCTGACATCTTTTACTTTATAATAGTATATTAAAAGTTAGGAACTAGGTGAAATCATACCAACATAATTAAATAGCTTCTCATTATACACTTTATAATAATAATATTAATCTGTGAATCATAATATTTCTTACTAGCTAGTACACAAATTGTTAACATGATAAAGCGAATGGCGGCCAGCATTGATCCAATGATAAGTAGACATTGTAAGAACAATATTTCCCCCAAAAGAATTCTTTTTCTCTTTTCTGTAGTGTCTAGAATTTGGAGGCATATCATAAGCTTAACTTGTTTATTGCTAAAACGCTGCAACTAGTTCAGATTGCAATCAAATAAACTTGAATAAATTAGCAATGCTTGTGGCTATGAATTAAAGTCATGCTATCAATTTTAGATCCAAGGAAAAATCTTTAGTTGAATAAAAAATCAATTGTTGTTGAAATGGAGTCATGTATACTGGTAAGTACTAAATTAGTGGAAGATTGATATCAATTTGTGAAGTGAAATCAAATGCGTTTGTGTTGTTTAGTGTAGAGGATATTATAATGAGTTTTGGGAGTGAAGAAAATTATAAAAGGGTAAAGGGCAAGACAACAAGTGGTAGATACTACTACTAGGTTGTGCTTTTTGTGTTGGATGTGATATTGAAAAGATTAATAGAGAAAGTTGAGGTTAATGGGTAAGGATTTTGTTTTGTACTATGAGTGGCACTTACTTGGATCATATCGCTTTGTTGGTGTGCTGGATTTCACTAACATTTGTGTGTTACTATTATAAACACTATACACTTCTGTGTCCCACAATTTGGGAATTAAATATTTTAGTATAGAATTTGTGTTCCTTGAGGATGGTTAAGTCAATGTGATGCACGAGACATGTTGGGAAAGCATATGGTGCATTAATATGCTTCGAACGACGACATTTTATGTTGTGAAGGTTGATTTTAGGCTATATTCATGGTATATGGGAATAGGCACCACTTTGGCTATATATGGACATTTTCTTGGGACATATACGTGGTCATCGACCTGTCTTAATCACCCTCCTTATTTTTGTTTAGTTCAACCAACAAATTATGTAACTTTGGTCACTTGATATTGAGATAATGACACTTTATTATAACTAACTATAGTAAAATGACATTTTCATACTTTAATTGATTTTCTCTCTTTTTAATATTTTGACTATTTTTATTTACAACTTACCTCTAAAATACATAAACTAACCTTAGTTTTAAAAATTCATATAATCTTATGATATATTTTATAATCAAATCTCCTATTTTTATTGCATGCCAATTTTCACAATCAATTATAAAATAAGAGAGATAATAATTTTCTAAAATATCTCAAGTAGTAAGGTAGAAAATAGAAATACATGTAATATATAATCAGATAAATAACTAAAAAATTGTTGAATATCATTCTTAATATTTTCCAACAAATTGATCGGTCGTCGGAAAATATCAAGTTTGGATATTAGAGTGTCTAAGTGAGGCCGAATCAATAGTTGATGTGTGAGTATTTGTACTTAATTTTCAATACTTTTTCTTCACAATATAGCTTACTTTCACTCCTATTTCGCATCAAGTTTTTCTTATTTTGCATACAATTATCTCTATTTGAATCTTTGTGCCTTCACGAGTTTTCCAAAACTATTTTGTAGGTTTATGTCAAAAAGGGACAATTTTGAGCAAAATTCAGTAAAACAAATTATGAAGCTGAGGTGAATCTTCCAGAAAGCATAACTTTCACATACGATTTCCTTTTTGGACTCATAGTATATCAAAAATGACTGAACTAGAAGATCTAAGACTTTAAAGAAGGACAAAACTTTCTGGTCTACCCGTGTATTGACTACACGGACTTGTGTGCTTTGTGAATTTCCTAAGTTTTCCTATAAATACCTAACCGATTTTAGGGTTTAGAGAGTCATTTTTTTGCAATTTTTGGCTCGGACAGAGAAAGAGAGAGAGATCCGAAAATAGATTAGAGATGTGGGCTAGGAGCAAGGATTCAAGGTTTTTACTTGTATTTGTTCACAAACAATAGAGTTTTGAATGAAGTTTAATTCAAATCGGGTTTATTCTTCTTCTTCTTCTCTTTCTATTGCTTGTGAGTGAATGCTTTATGCATGATTATGCATATGTATGTTTGGGGCATGCGTTGAATAGGGAAGTGTAATGGTAATTTGATCGATTTTTTTGCATTCTTTTGTTATAATATTTTGTCATTATCTCACGATATAAATCTATGAAACACTTCTTAGTATGACAATGCACACAATAGTTTCATCATTATTATTTTCTAAAACGAATATATCATAATTTCTATGTTAATATTGATATATGAAACAAGTTGATGCTTCTTGTTCGTTGATATAGATTTGTGAAACAAGTGTCGTGGTTTCCTAATATTAAATATTTGATAAATTCATGAAACTTGATCTATCATTCATAATGTTGTCAATATGGTGTACAGAGTCTTTCAATTTGAACTCTTGTTGCACACGATTTTAATAAGTGTAATGATGGTGTGATGTAATGAGTGTTTTGAATGATTATGACAACCTGAAAGGATGACCCAATTCTTAGAGTAACAGTGTAACAAGGGTTCAGAGTGTAATGAGGGTGGAAACTGGTGCTACGAGTGATCTGAATTATTATGACAACCTGAAGGGATGGCTCAACCCATAGGTTAAAAAGTGTAACGCGGGTTCAAACTGAGTGGAAAGTAGTATAATGAGGGGTTGTACCGGCTATCACAACTATTAGATGTAACGAGGGTGTGATTTCTAATTTGTGTTCATTTTAGTTTGATCTAAATAAGTTATTTTCTAAACAAAAAGTATTTGGTCCAAACAAAACTCAGTAACTAAAAATGAAACAAGGTTAAAATGAAATTAAACAAATTAGACCAAAATGAATGACAAGATCGATAATAAAATATAATAAATATAAATAAAAACAAGTTCTAGAAAAATTGAAATGATTTGCAACTGATCTAAAAATAAAACAAGTTTATAAAAGAATTGAAACAGTGATCTGAAAATGAGACAAGTTTCAGAAAATTAAAACAATGATTTCAATATTACGAGGTTTTGCCACTGATTCAAGTAACACCTTAGATGAAACAATTGTAGTCAGTAAGAGTTCTTAGGTTTGTATTCAAAGCCTGAGTCTGTAGTTGGAAGAACCATATTGTTACTTTGCGGGCTTTCCCTTTTCACCAGACCCTTCTCAAACTTCAATTTGGAATTGTAAATCAATGGGCTTCTTAAATTAGCCCAACTCCCTAGAGGCCCATTTAAATGGCACACCACATAACATTTTCGTTGATCTTTCTTTTCAACCTATTTTTAATATTTCCAGAAATATCAAACAAAAATTGTGAAAACCCATTTGTCGAATTCTGACGTGTCGAGGCCTGATTGGACCACTGTAGGGTGAACCAGCCCCAGCCACTGTGGGGCCCGACCCGCTACCCAAGTAAACCGAAACCTTGTTAACAAGAAGCACAGATCTTTTGTAGCAGAAACTGTAGCTAAAATCGTTTTTAAATTTCTCTCCAGAAAAAGAAAACCACTCCTAATCATCATCAATGATCAGAGAACATAGGTAACGATTCAACTCAGCTAAAACCCACGGCGGTGAGTCAGGTATGCACCTCACTCGGACTGAGTTTCACTCTCAGTGATTCTCAGCTTCTGCTTCTTATCCGTATCTAGGGTTCTTCAATTTCAGTCACGATTGTGCTCATTTCTTCGGTACCCACTGTTCTATTGGTGCGTAAATGCGTTTTTTTGTGAGCAAAAAAGTTTCTTGATGAACATGGACTGAGTCCACGCTTGGTGAAGATACACACATTAGCATTATGTAGCTAATGGTTGCTTCTGTTCTGTTAAATTACAAGTTTTCTGAGTTATCTTTATTGTGGGTTTTCTTCTGCAGTGAATTTAATTTATGTGGGGGATTTAGAGTGTTTTCAGCTAGATTCTCCATTTGAAGGGTTTGAGGCATTTGTAGTGATTGTGTGAATATGTCTGGCTATCTTGGTAATGGTCACTCGGAACAAGTCAAAATGGAACAAGCCAAAATGGAGCAGATTATTACTGAGTTTTTTGCAAAGAGTCTTCACATAATACTCGAGTCGAGGACGACCCATTGTGTGTCATCGCGCAATTTCAGTGGCGATCAGGGTTTGTCTTCTCCGTGCTCGTCCTCCTCTTCTTCGTCAAGTGTGAGGCCGAGAGATAAGTGGTTTAATCTAGCCCTTCAGGAGTGCCCTGCTGCTCTAGAGAATCTTGATCTCTGGCGCCAGAGCAATCTGGAGCCAATGGTGGTGGATGTGGTTTTGGTGAAGAGGCCACTTGATTGGGGGGCGGCGAGTCCCTTTCCAAGAAAAGGCCTTGTTAGGAATGTATCATTGAAAGAGCGGTATTCGAGTTGTTGGAATTCTGATCAGGAAAGTTTTGGGTCTGATCCAAAAAGGGAAAAGGTTTTAGAGAGGTGGGTAGTGCAATACGAGAGTCGGAAGGCTAAGGATTGGAGCTCTGGGAAGAGGAGGTCAAGCAATAATCTTCTGCACGTGTTGTATAAGAAATCAATATTACTTTTGAGGTCTTTGTATACGACTGTGAGGCTTTTGCCTGCGTATAAAATCTTTCGCGATGTCAATTCATCTGGACAAATGCAGCCATTTACTCTTGCTCACCGAGTCTCATCTTTTGTTGAGCCCTTCACTCGTAGAGAAGAGGCAGAAATGCAGCACTTCGGGTTCAACCCCGTGGATACTTCTTGTGGCAGGCTATGTCTATCAGTATTGTATCGGGTGTCACTCTCCGATGTGATCTCTGAACCATCGACCCCTATGTCACCACAAGTGATACATGATTATGTTGGAAGTCCTCTGGCAGACCCTTTGAAGAGGCTACCCTCTCTTCCCGTATCACACGGCTCTCCATCGTCCTTGCCATTTTCAAGAAGACACAGCTGGAGTTATGATCAAGATAGAGCATCGCCTCCTTCCATTTCTTACTCACCTTCACCCACACATTCAGACTTCCACACTTCAGTCTCGAATCCAAGTTCCTGTGGTGTTGGGCCGACAAATTTGCCTCCTCTACATCCTCCCGAAACATCTGTACATCATAAGAAGAATACGAATTTTGATGAGTACTGCTTGTCGCCTAACTATACCCCTTCTCAAACCCCATCACCGCCAATCTACATTCCCGGGAGTCATCTATCCAGGGATCTCTTACGCACTGAAAGTGCTCCTGTTAAAATACCTGTAGATAAAGTTTCTAATTCATCTTCATTTTCAAAGCAAAATTTGCGCCCAATACGTACCCCCAAAGTTGCCAGACCTGTCACTTATGAGACTGATCAAACAGTCGAGAAGGTACTGTATATGTTAAAAGTTAAAACCAGTGAGCTTTTTGTTGCATATATATCTGTTATGTTCATGACTTCTTATCTTATGTTCTAGTTGTCTGCCATTGGGAAAGATGAAGCTAGGAGACATTCTGGGCTGAAGATATCGTCCAACAACTCCCAGCAGATTTCACTATCCAGAACTTCCAGTAGGTCTTTCCCGGATGATATTGATGATTCTGAATTTGCTTGTGCATTTGACGTGGATGATGATATAACAAATCCTTGTAGCAGGTAATAGTTGAAGTTCATTGAATATGTCTTAAGATTACATTTACTTGTTTTATGGTTCATTTTTTTGCCTTTGACATAATTTTGTGCCCTACCTGCACAGTTCTACTATTGGATAACTCTCCGAGCTTATGTTAAACAACTTTTGAAATTTATTGGATAGTATATCACGTGTTCAAGAATTGCCATGTATCTCGTTGCTTAACACACTATCTGACTGCAAATACAAGTATGACACATCACTGTCAAGAATCTAGTAACGTGTGACTATGCTCTGGGCAGTCATTATCACTGAAGTCTGCAACATGTGCTTGCTATAGATAAAGAGGATACTGTTACTCAGTGTATACTATACATGTTGCTAGTGTTATGTAAGTTTTATTTTTCTTTTATTCAGAAGCAAATTCCCTGCATAGTGTAATTAGGATCTAGCTAACTTCACCATCCAATAAGGAAACTACTGCTTGTCAGGTTGCTTTAAGGAATTGAGTGGGATAATGTGAATAAATATAATGCTTTGAATTGTAATAAGTTGTCTGAAGCGATGCTGGACGAGATGAGCTAGATTTTCAAAGAACCAAGATAAGAACAATAGGGATGCGTACTACAATTAACAATACTAAACAAAATTATACAGAGAGAATTTAAATAGAATTCTAGTGAGATATATAGGAATTGGATAATAGGAGCAGAGATAGAAGGATCATATCAAGGGAAGAGAACTAGAGAAGAGCACTTCCCTAACTTATTCATTACTTTAAATTCATCCTTTCAAAATCTAAAAACTGAAGTAAATTATAGTTGGGTCCATATGGAAGCCTGATAAAACCAAAAAAAATTACATTTTGTACACATGTGGAAGATTGCTTTTACTTTGAGGCTTGAGCAGCACAAATAACCTGTATATGAGTGCATACATTTTTTAGTTTCTGAGTGGACTAGAAATTGCACTTCTCTTGGTGTGTGTGTGTGTGTGTGACCACATCTCATTCTTTGATATCCAATTTTTAGATGAAAAATTTAACATGCTTTTATGTATCATTAAATTCTCATATCAGCTGAAACTCTAGACCCAATCAGTGATCGGCTGAAGTTTTTTTCATCTAGATGATCAATTATATATTTTTGTTTATTCCTGCTAAATTGTTTTTGTTATTTTTGTGAACTTTATATTCTTTGGAATATCATTTGACCTGCTATGGCTTTGTGTTGATATGCTAGACCCGAATCTTTTGACCAGAAAGAGCATCTACGTGAGACACTAGAGCCCGGAGGTTTTTTCCCAATTAGAAAATCTCAAGATGCTGCTGTTGGTGCTCTGGTTCATATGCTGAAGAAAGCCGGACCTCTTTGCCAAGACAACTCCAGCTCAACAAATACATCACAATGTGCCAGTCCAGATTCATGCAGCACCATTGTGCAAGAGCCAAATCAGATTTCCAAGGCACCGACGGCGCAACATGTTACTTCCTCTAACGTTGCATCATCGGGTATTGGTGTCTGGAAGACTACTGCAGATGCGTTGGAGGAGCTCAGGAGTTACAGAGAGATGAAAACTTTGTTGCTTCAACAAGGCGACATGACACCCAACAAAAAGTGAAAATGTGACGACAAGTCCAACACCATCGGCCAATGATACTTCCGCGAGGTATGTTTCCTGCAGATTTCCAGCTGAACATGGAACTGATGCTTCTTGACACCGAGTACCCTTATGTACATATATGTACAGTAATATGGTTTAAAAGGGTTTCTCTATTATTTCTCATTTCACATATGTACATATTATATAAGTATATGATACGGAGATGGGTTTTTCAGTAGATGCTCTTGCCAGATGTATATTCATTGCTAATATGTTCATATCAGAAACAGTTGTGCACTTTGTTCAGGTCATCCCATTTTCAGAAATGTCAGGTTTCATTTCTGCAAATATTTTACGCTATCCAGAAGTTGCAGGTTGTTACAAATAGTTTGATGGATTTGATTCTTGGATGGAGTATGTAATTTTTGGCTAATTTGTTTGCTTTCTTCAGAATTTGTGAGGAATTACTGTTTGGTTGCCAAGAATGTGGAAGAAAACAAGGGTGAAATTTAGAATGTTGACCCATTGATGAGGGTGGATTTAGCTGCAAGTTTGGGTAGGTTATATAGTGAGGTGGATTGTGTTTATGAACCTTAATTGTCCATCAATGCATATTGGTTGGTGGTTCTAGTTGGGTTAGTACTATCCAATGAATAGACAAACCTTGAAAGTTAGGTCTATGTGGTTTTGATGTGTTGATGTTTGCACTTTCCATCACTTACCACATAGCTACTATCCTTTGCATTTAAGAGCTTTCTTCTTCTCACTTTGGCTCATTCCCTCTTCAAATATAGCCATCAACATTTCAATTTCACTTTCACCACCAATCCTCATTGATTGTGAAGTCTCTTGTTCTCTTTCATTTGATTTTACATGGCCTCAATGGGGTCTCTATTTTTTCTCTGATTAGGGAAGAAAAAATTTCCGACTTTGATAGGATCTCGTATCTCTAATATGACAAGGTAGGAACGAATTATGAAATTTACCTCAAGTTTGTCTTATTATTATTTTATAGAGAGGTAAAATACTTCAAATTTGACAGAGACTTAATATCTCCAATCTAACTCAAAGGGTATCGTCAATCTAACTCAAAGGGCATGATCTTAAAACCAGTCTCGAACCTCTCTCATTGCTATCCCTCTATTTCTTTTGGTCCATAAAAAATAAGAAAGAAATCATACAATATATGACTATTCTTTTATCTATTTGTAATATTACTTTTGTCATATCTTGAATTTGTAATTCTAGATAACTACACTCAGATTTGACCATGTATATATTGCTACAACTAAGAAAATAGTTCAACGACCTCTCTAGATTTTTCATATTACCACAGTTTTCAGAGAACATAGCCAAAACTCCCAATTTTGAGGATTTCAAGTAAGCCTTAATTTTTAAATTTCGAAAATCTTTCATAACTTTGGAAAAACACATAACTTAGAAAGCTCGTTCAAATTTCAAACTATTTTTTTTTGTATAAAGATTTTCAACCCTCAAGCCTCTGCAAACAAAGAGACTCTCAAAATCAAGTAAAATGAGGCGCGATTCGAGCATTAATGCATTATTAACCCTACATCCGAAAATCAAAATCTTGAGTGAAGGAACGGGTCTTTATTTGAATTTTGATTATAATTGATTTGAACCTAATTTTAAATTTAATCTTGAAATTTTGGAATTATTAACCCTAAATTTAGAGAGAGAAAATTACAACCATATCAAAATTTGATCGATAATAAAAGACATTTTCATTATTTCGCATCCAAAATAAACCATTATCCGATTAAAGACAATGCAAAAAATAAACTTGTAACCATACAATTTTCTAACTTGAATGTAATAATTTGCAAAAGAATCAAATGTGTGTAATTATTATTAGTAGCTAACCTTATCTTAAATTCCGTTAATAAACTAAATGTTTAAATATTTTATGTTACTCGTCAAACTCAATTAACCTGTCACAAGTAATTTACAAGAATTTACCAACGCTTATTTGACCAATTGATTAAACACTTGAACTTGGGTTCAAAAGTTTTAAGTTCGAGTCACGCTACGGTATCTCGCATTTATTTCCAACTTCGCTCATTATTGATACAAAGCTCATTAAGAATTCTTAAGAATCACAAGTTTGGTATTGTATTGCTTCATCATAGTAAGTGAAGCTCAAAAATTTAATACAATTTGCCAATAAAATAAAAATAATTTACAAGAATGCTTGTTACATAATTCATGCGGATTAGACCTTGTATCTGCTGAGTCTTTACTTACAATTTACTTCTCTTCACTCATTGTCCAAATCTTATATTCATTTCATTATGGTAATTTATCAGTGGATAATACTATTCCACATATAATCTAAAACCATGATACACGACCATTACTGTCAATTTGCCTCGAAATTCAAAGATTGTGACAGTGTCTGAAAATCATGTACAGATATGATTTATCATTTATTTTGACACTGATAGTTTTATTTATTTAATAAATGTAAAAGAGGTGCAATACATGTACTTTGAATATAATTATCTGGTATAAAGATTGATGGCGTGGCACCAGTTGTGCAAGCCCAAAAATATAGAAACATATGGACATGGTGTCCCACTAAGTGAGCAAGGTCGGTGTGACATTTAAATAATTGTTAATACATTGAATATTTTTCGAATAATTGCAAAAACATGTCCTTGACTCCGTAACTCGTCTAATTCTCAGAAGTTAAATAAATAGTATCTTTTATTAGAAAAATCGAACAGTTAATTTATCAGTTGTTTTTTATGTGGGTAACAGTTATTTTGCCTGTTTTTTACTATGAAGCCGATTCTATACACAACTACTTAAAAAACATCATAATACATTTGATGCGGATGCACTCATTTGAAAACCCCTCTTTAAATACAAACTTAAAAAATAATATATATGAGATGTTATTAACCAATGAATCATATTTATTACCAGTTTTAATAATAAATTGATTAGAATTAATACCCAAATGATATATTGGTAAAAGAAATCATACCCATGAAACCCTACTTACGCTCCACACCAGAGCCGTTGACACAGCTGCCCACCATGGTTCCCGACTCAGCCACCACCACCAACAATGGTTCTTGACAATCAAGTCCATCTGGTCCATAGGCACAGATCTGTACACACACTCTGTCGCCGTCCTTGAGAATTAGTGGTGGCGCACGTTAAATGTACGTCATCACTAACTACTTAAGGACGACACACTTATATGGCGTACGCCGTCTCTATGAAAAAATTTAATAGTGAAACTTGATTAAATAAATTAAACAATGTCCATTAAATCTTGAAAATAATAACACACATGTCATTGGATGAGTTAGAACACTTAAATCCTTTATTTTTTTCAGCCCGGTCATTTCTCGATCGACTTCTCTTACTCGGGTATTTTGCAACGATTTGGAGTAACAATATTATCGAATCGTTTACCCTTCAAAAAAATTTCCTAAGCTTGTATCTGAAGCTATAATTTTCCACCGAATATACTTCCATAAGACATTACATGTTTTTGTAACTATGCATTCCTATTTTCTTTTATTATAATCATTACAGACAATGTGAGTAAGAAAAGTTACATGATCTGATGTGAAAATGAAAATATATGTACATGTAAAAGTAATAAAACATTCCCATGTAATTGGGATGCTTTCATTTTATTTCTCATAAAAATGATTTGGAATAGCAATTATAGACAGTTAGTTGAGGAGCTTTTGCACATGTATGCATGTGGTGGAAACTGGAAAGGAAAATTATTAACTTCCTTTATAATATTTGGCACAACTTTATGCCATAGTACACCAATCTACCCATATCTTCCAACTAATAAAGGCAAATCAATTTTACAATTATTGTTTTCTTTATTTCCCCAATTTAATTGATGATACACAAAATAATATATATGGAGAAGAAAATGAATTTCTTCTTAAAGATAGACAAATTTGATGATTTATGTTTTGAATTTGATGATAAATAAAGAAAAAATAATACAAGGCAGTAAATATGTATTTAGAAAATTATACAAACGAATCTGGTTACCATCTTCAACTATATATTGTTATTTTAATTTATTTCTTTAACAAAACAATATGCATAAATAAAAAGCTCCAAACAAATATAATATGGTAAACAACATGATGTCCTCCTTTTTATACAATACCTTAAGTTAAAGTTATAAAAAGGAAAAAAGTTACTTTTCTTTGATTAGAAATTACCTCAAAATTGTATGAAGAGTATAAATATGTGAAAATCGTAGGCTTGATCGAATTCTTAACTACTGGTCAGGTAGAGTTTTTTTGGACCACTATTTCTTGTAATGAATAAAATAACTTAAAAAAAATAAATTAAGTGTAATGTGAGAAGGAAAAAAAATTCAACAATTTTATAAGAAGTTTAATGTTAGTTGTTAATTTAAAATAGTATTTATGGAGGAAAACTTCCCTTCAAGATAAATAAATAAATAGAGAAATGCAACAGGAAAAATACCACAGTTATAAACTTATAAACACAGTAGGTGAGATTATAGTGAGGAGTTTGTGTCATCATCTGTGGCTTCAGCTGTCCAACTTATCGTCGGATTAATTGTTATTTAATTAATAAAATTCATCTTTGCCTTCAAAAAAAATAAACATGAAAGTTGATTTAGAAAGAAAAAAACCCATTTAATTCTTTTCCAAATTAGAGACAGAGTCAATTATTTTCTTACAACCCTCCAAACAATAAAAAAAATTGTAATTTTGATTTTGATTATATTATGGAAACTCAGAACACCTCGTACGAAAAAAAAACTGGAATCACATGTCCAAGATTAAAAAGGAGATAAAAAAAGGAGAGACAAGGTACGAAGAATATTCATTTTCATTCACTTTCCCCAATTTTATTATTATCAATAAAAACAAGAACACGAAATTGGAATTTCCCATCCAGACCAGACCAGCCGAGCCGAGCCGAACCTTCCCTCGACCGGCCTAAACCTCAGCGGCTTCGAATTAAAGCCCGGTTCGACCGGACCGGTGACATGGCAAGCAAGAGCCGAGAGAGAGGGTCAAATCGGACGGCTCAGAAAAAAAACAAAGAATTCAAAATTCAAAATCGGAAGGCGAGGAAGAGAACATGGGGACAGGCTGTCATTGCCAGGTCACCCTATCTTTTCTCGTGGTCGAAATGATTCTCGCATTTCAAAATTCTGATTATAATTTCAGTTTCATTTCATTTGCATTTCAAAATTCAAGTCCTTCTCCACTCTGTCAGACTCTTCACAAAAATCTCTGAAAATATAATATATAAAGCTTCGTCTTCGCTTCGCATATTGTTCTCTCTCATCAGCCTCAGTGTTCAAGACCTGAGAGAAGGCACTAAGCTGATCGATCTCCTCCACACCGATTCTTCAAGGTGAGTACTATTATCCGATCCATTTCGTTTCTCGTGATTTCTAGTTCGATTTGAATGTTACCTAGATTTAAGCCTTTGATCTGTGATTTTTTGCGTGTTTTTTTGGCGATGTAGGCGAGATCTAGAATCTGATTGTAGTTTTGGTTGATTTCAGTGCTGATACTGCTTCATAACTTGAGTTCTGTTGTGATCGGTTGATTTTGATGTCTGATCTGGTGAAGTGTTTCTGGATCTGCGTTTTGTTCTACTCTTAGATCTGTAGGACCTGTAAGATTGTGTAATCTATTGTTATTTCTTGTTTTGATCTTGCTTCGCGTGAAGTTTTGTACTGGATGGAGTTGGGACCTTGCATGCATTTGCAGTAGGCTGATTCTAGGCTTTGGTGAAATTGTTGTTCCATTTTGAACTATGATTTTCTTTGTTTATTGTTAGAAATGGCCAAACTTTGTTGATCGAGTTTTGGCATAGCTTGATTTGAGTGGCCTTATGGACTTTACTGTGTATAATTTTTATGCATCAAGTACGAGTGGAGCATGCTTGCTGCTGTACTTGTGATCAGTTATTAATTTTCAGTTGTGATTAGTGTATTCTTGGGAATGTGTTTGCTATAGATTGTGATTTATAAGCATGTGGTATGGATGAGTGAAAATCAGAAGTTATATGAAGAATGTAGTGAAGTTGAGTTTGGTTAGATTGATCCGGTTGATCAAGCTAGTCAATGAGTTGATATAAAAAGATGCATTTTTTCTTTCTTTCTGCAGCTTTGTGAAAAATGGCTGATGCTGAGGATATCCAGCCCCTTGTTTGCGACAATGGTACTGGAATGGTGAAGGTTAGTTAACCATTTTTGTTTTCACCTAGTTGAGCCCTTTCAGTCTATTTATTATTAAAATAATTAATATATTTTTAACCAACCATTACATAAATTACTAATTGCAGGCTGGATTTGCCGGAGATGATGCTCCCAGGGCAGTGTTTCCCAGTATTGTTGGGAGACCCAGGCACACCGGTGTTATGGTTGGTATGGGTCAGAAGGATGCTTATGTAGGTGATGAAGCTCAGTCTAAAAGAGGTATCCTCACGTTGAAATATCCTATTGAGCATGGTATTGTGAGCAACTGGGATGACATGGAAAAGATCTGCCATCACACCTTCTACAATGAGCTTCGTGTTGCCCCCGAAGAACACCCAGTTCTTCTCACGGAGGCACCCCTCAACCCAAAGGCCAACAGAGAGAAGATGACCCAGATCATGTTTGAGACTTTCAATGTCCCGGCCATGTATGTTGCCATCCAGGCCGTCCTTTCCCTCTATGCCAGTGGACGTACAACTGGTTAGTATAATTGAGTTTCTTTGTTATAATGATTAATTTAGTCACAATTTTTTTTGCTTCAAATTATGACATTGGTTTGATTCTCATAACAGGTATTGTGCTGGATTCTGGTGATGGTGTGAGTCACACCGTGCCAATCTACGAAGGATATGCCCTGCCACATGCTATTCTCCGTCTCGACCTTGCTGGTCGTGATCTCACAGATGCATTGATGAAAATCCTTACCGAGAGAGGGTACATGTTCACAACCACCGCCGAGCGGGAAATTGTCCGTGACATGAAGGAGAAGCTGGCTTACGTCGCCCTTGACTACGAGCAGGAGTTGGAGACTGCCAAGAGCCTCTGTTGAGAAGAACTACGAGTTGCCTGATGGACAAGTCATCACAATTGGAGCCGAGAGATTCCGTTGCCCAGAGGTCCTCTTCCAGCCATCTCTCATTGGAATGGAAGCCGCTGGAATCCACGAGACTACTTACAACTCGATCATGAAGTGCGATGTGGATATCAGAAAGGATCTTTACGGTAACATTGTTCTCAGTGGTGGCTCGACCATGTTCCCCGGTATTGCTGACAGGATGAGCAAGGAGATCACTGCCCTTGCCCCGAGCAGCATGAAGATTAAGGTCGTGGCTCCACCAGAGAGAAAGTACAGTGTCTGGATCGGAGGGTCCATCCTTGCTTCACTCAGCACCTTCCAGCAGGTAATTATTTTCACTTTCCACCATCTTTTCCTTTCTTCAAGTTACACATATTGCTTTGTGACTGACATGTTTCTCTTTCGACGTGTCAGATGTGGATTTCAAAGGGTGAATATGACGAGTCCGGCCCGTCGATCGTCCACAGGAAGTGCTTCTAAGCTTTTTATGCGCGGTGGTGGTGAGTTATTTTTCTATTAGTTGGGTTTTTGTGTCGTGTCATGTGTGACTGAGTCTGGTTGCCATGAAGTGTCGAGCTGGGCTTTTCGAGGATATATTGTGCTCTTGATGTATTGTTGTTTCAGCTTTTCTCAAATCCACTGATCTTGATGTGGATTTGGTGAAGGCCTTACATGTTGTATTGGGCAAGACAATTGATACTCAGACCATTGCCAAAGCATCGACTATGGTTCAGCCATGTTTTAGTAAAACGTTTGTAGGGAGAGTGCTTTGTGATGTTTTTTGGGCTTATTTTCCTATTTTGCTTTTACATTTTAAGTTTCCTCCTTTGAGAACATTAATGTTAATAGGTATTGTATGAGTAATTTGATTTTAGTGTCAATTTGCGGTTATATTCATTGAAATGATATTTTATAGGGATGATTGTCAAATTTGGCCGTGTACTATCTGCAAATATTAATCCCGTAATATGGTTATTGTAAAAATATATTGTGAACTCAGTCAATATTTTGTATGTACGTTAATTTTGACGGGAAAGAGGTAAATTTGATCACGCAGAAAGCATATTACACTCATAAATCATAATTAGAAAATTTTAAATAAAAATGATATATTTTTGAAAAAGCATCCAACTTTATTAAGCAAACAAGGTTAGCTACATGTCGGACAATACCTTGCTTGAACTCTCGAAACCAGGAAGATAACAACAAACTTGCTTAACATCGCATCCAACATAGTAACAAAACCCTGAACCAATAAGATCACATATCGGAGACAAGACGATTCGACCCATTTAGTATCATGCAGAGCCACGGCTTCCATCTCGATTGCATGGAGGAACATCATAATCCTGCTGCAGGACGCTTTAAACAGAGTTACTCGATAACCCCGTGGACAAATTGACTCGAACTAGTTAGCATTATGCAGTGCCACGACCTCCACCTCGAATGGATAGAGGAACCCCGTGATCCCACTGCATAATGCATTAAACAAGCTTACTCGATCAACCATGCAATTAATATCTTTACTGTAACGTTGACGTTCGCCATCTCTAGAGAAATCACGAATCTTTAATAATCCAAGTTTTTCAAGCTCTTCGTGCTTACCAGGATCAGCCCATTGACGCTAGAGAACGTCCGATCTCTCCCAATACTGAACCATATTTTAATATATCAAGTATACTTTATTTTTCATAACTATTATTAACTGCGAAATAAGTGTTTTTGCTACCATAATTATTCTGTTGATCAATTTGACTAATATCGTAACATTTTAAATATTTCGTTATTATTTTGTGAAATAAAAAATAAATGCCATTGGTCCAACCCGACTATGGATCTTTAGACGAGTTAATGTACGATCTTTTACATTCATACGGTCACAGACTGATTCAGCGTTGTTCTTGTAAATACAGTAATCAAAACCCAAAAAATGGACTTACTTAAATTTATATAAACTAGAGAAAATTTATAATAAGCTATTTTATGGTTGTCAAGGACCCCAACAATATGTATGAAGTGTGCATGGAGCGTGTTGGTCTACCGCATCTTCAAAGCTCCCATGCTCCGTTTTGTTAGAAGTTTCGGGAGGAATCTAGAAACTCTACATGTACCATAGAGATTATGTATATATTGGAGTTTATGAAACGAATATGAGTTGAGTCTCTCCCTATCGGAAAATCCCCGGCGCCAGTTTCAATGCTGGAGCCGAAGACTTAACCTAGAGAGCAGTTCAGACATGGGAGACGAAAAGCCATGCAACCAAGACGGGGCATTAACAAACTAGTTCTCATTAGAAATTCTGATGAAAAGATTAAAGCTTGTATAGTGATTTTTAAATGGTGTAACATCATTTTAAAAATCTGAAAGTTGTATCAGACGTAAAAGTGTAATTGGACATTCAACGATCAACTTAACTTTTAGTTTAGTTGGTCCTTTAATAAACTACTGAAGAATAAACTTGTCTTCTCAAAACAAATATTAACATAATCTTGAAGACCACCACCAACCACAATCTATCATCCAATACTCCAAAACAAATTGTTTAAAAAGTTGCCCAACGATGACAAAAGCAAATTTTTTGGAATGTGAGTGCTTCGATTGCGACACCACTTGATCAACGACGAGAAATCTAAAATCACCACTAGACATCCTCGCTTCTTTACGGCGGCGAAGGCCCACAACTCTAGACACCGTCGACCAAGATTTGCAAATCTGATATGCATGAGGTTGAAGAAGGATGACACCAGTGATTGATGTGGGGTCAAGCGGTCTCCGTTTGATCCCGCAAAACCACACATTTATAGTACTTATTCTCCTCGTTTTAGCTTTTTAGAGCCAATATTTTGATATTTTTGATCCTTGGTGGAATTTTGACTTTTGTAGGTGATGAAGCACAATTGGAGCAATTTTTGGAGCTTGGAAGAGTGTCACGATCATGACAAATTAATTCGAAAAACCCGTGGCCACATACGACGAGCGTCACGACGACCAGACGATCGGAACTCAGAGAGAGTCATGATCGTGACGCTTCCAGTCACGATCGTGACCTATTTGCGAAGAAAAAGATTGTGGCGCTGTCAGATCTTACAAAGGCAATAACGTCTTTATCCGGAGTTCAAATGGATCAAAACTATATATCATGATGAAGAGCTTTGAAAACTCTACGACTTTGAAGAAAGAAGCGAGGTCATCGGAGTTATAGATTGCAAGATATTAGCCGGTCAAAAAGGTTGACCAACGACCCATTTCAGCACGGTCATGTTGACTTGCGAGGGCCATATCTGGAGCATACAAAGTCTAAATCGAGAAATTTCAGAGCCTAAATTGAAGATGACAGAAAGAGCTTCGTTTCTCATGAAGAAACTTTTTGCATCAGAGATTCGAAAGAGGGTCAAAATAACGTCGGAACAGTGACTGGTCGCCAAAATAGCAGCTGACCCGGATGACCCAACCTGTACCAGTCTGGCAGACTCGGTCTGGGCATATTTCAGCCCCAAATTAAATCTGATTTTCACCCAGTTTTGAATTTAGGGCACCAATTGAAAAGAACTCAAGCTCCCATCTCTTCATCCTATCCAGTTTTGAGCCTCCATCTTCTCCACTCTCACCACTCTCCTCCTTTAAAGGCCAACACAAGGCATCAAGAGGCAAGAAAGAGGAGAGATTTCACCACCACACCTTGGGAGGACATCAAGGAAGCAAAATCCACCAAAGAAGCACAAGATTAGAGGGTCTTTGAGCTCCCAAACCCATTTTGGGTTCTTGAATTTGTTTAGTTTCTCTCTACTTCTATTTCTTGAATCTTGTACTTTTCTTGTGAGTTCTTGCTTGAGCACCATGGTTTTGGGCTAAAAATCCAAGACCATGGGTGCTAGACCTTTATATGGTATTTATGTTAATTAAAGTATGATTTTCACTCTTGTTGCTTGAGCATGAGTGGTTAGTTTGTTTTACTATACGAATGCTTGAATATGAATCTTGTGATTATTAGTGAGAGTTTGTAGTTGCTTGCATGATTATTCTTGTTTT
>JAYMTP010002525.1:0-19439 GCA_036897365.1 Geranium brycei
GGGATCTCCCGCGCGCTCTCGCAGCTGCTCCTGATCGTCAACAACCTCCCGGCGAGCTCTCGCAAGTACGAGCTGGTTCGCGGCCTTGCGGAGGGTCTGGTCGACGAGAACCAGAGGGAAGGGGTCGAGGTCCTGCGGGAGGTGAACCGGGCGGTCCTGGCGGAGGCCTTCGGGAGGACGCTCGCCCAGATCGAGGCGCTCGTGGCGGAGCAGAGCGGCGCCGACGGCGGCGGAGCGGTTCAATTCCGGTTTAAATGGGTTCTCCGGGCGGTTCGTGACGTGGCGTTGAATAGAACCGGGTCGGCGCGTGAGGAGGAGTTGACCAGGTCAGGGATTGTGGCGGAGAAGCTGGCCGCCGAGCTGGTCTGGCTGAGCCGGAAAATGGCGGCTTGCGGTTTTGCTGAGGAGGCGGTTTGGAGGTGGGCCTCGGCTTCGAATCTGGCTTGGCTCGCCCTCTCGGCCGAGCCGCGGCTCCAAGGGTATTTTGTTAAGCTCTCAGGTAATTTCATTAATTCCCTATGATTTAATTTGATTCAGCATTAATTTCCTATCAAAAATAATTTTTAGCATTTATTTGTTAGGATGACTCCCTGAAGTGTGAAATACGTTATTACATTCATAGATTATTTTTCCGGAACTCTGTGTTGATGTCAATGACTTGTCCATTAGTTTGGTGGTTTTGATTAACCATATCTAATTTAATTACGATAAATTAGTAAAATTTTCATGAGTGCGACTTTCTATTTTTGTCTCTTTGCTCTAATGCACCTGTTGTAAAAGTCCGGATGAATCAAATTTGTATTTTTGTATTTTTTTTAAATTTTTATTAAATAAATAAATATACATATGAATTATGTTGTATAAACATAAATATTTTAATATTGGTTACATTTATACACTTTAAAATATAAATATATCAGTATTTTTTTTCATTTTTATGTTCTAAATTAAATTTTTTTCTTAAACCCGCATAGATCCAGCTTAATCCACCTAACCGATTTAAACGGACCGATTACATAAAATCAGGCAGGTGTTGTAAAATCCCCGCTTTAGGCGCTGCCGACTTGACTAATTTTACAACACTGCTAATGTATTACAACTAACTAAATTGAATAAATTATTCTTAAAAATGTACATATTTCAGAACTCTTCTCTATGATCTTTGTTGAAATGCAGCGTTCATATTCAAGCAAGCCAAGGATATGGCACAAGAAGAATGTGTAGAGAGCATGAAAAAAGATCAGCAAAAAAAAACAATGATAAAGCTGTTGACGTCATGGTTGCCATTGTTATGCAGAGCAACCAATGGCACTGATGTTCCAGTCCTAACCACCAGCCAAAAAGCCGAGCTTGAGAAAGTACTTGAAGAGACCATAGAGATGCTGGAACGGGAAGAGCAGGAACAGGTGCTTTCTCTGTGGCTTCACCACTTTGTATACAGCCCGTCTTCTGATTGGCCCAACCTCCAAGCCTCCTACACTCGCTGGTGCACTGCTTCTCGTAAGCACCTGCTTCTCCATTGAAGTTCAAAGCACTACTATAAGGTAGTATTTGGAGATCCTATCAAATATCATCTCTATAGACTATACTTTCTGTATATTGAGTTTTAGAGTAATTTAAGCATTTACCCGATTGATTACTGGTGCATGCACTGCACCTTGTGAAATGGGAACTATTTAGAAGCATTACAATTTACAACAGTTATGGAAGATGAAATTTAATTGAAAGATATACCCTTTTATTATGGATAACAAATCTCACTGATGCAGAGAATTCAATTGAATCAAAGCTGCAATTTTGTTTACATAGAACAGCAAGGCCAAATATGTCCAGTATTTGACTCTTATTGTAGTACTTATTTGTGAGGCTGATCACATCTCAGGATGGTATGAGCTTATTATGGTATGCTTGTAACATTACAGTAAGAACTTGTTCTTGTACACGCTGAATTGCTGAGATGCTGACAATTGAGGTTCCTGCATATTGCATAGAAAAGTTTCTCAATTTTTTGCATACCCGAAGTTTTTTTTACTTACGCTGCAAAGTTTACATACCTGTGCTATATTTGTCTTTATTTCCCTCTCCATATTTGCACCCATTTGACCATTTACGTGTAACCCATTTTTAGCTTCTCGAATTGTGCAGCGCATGGAGTTGAGCAAGGTGCCGTATGTCAATCCAGGCTCTTTGGTCAGAGCTTGCACGAAACTGTAAGTCATAGCTCCTGTCATGGAATCCGAAAAAGCCTGCACATACATAGACATATACAGCTGAAAATTCTACCTTACACGAATAAAATAGTGTTCGTGAATTGGTCATTTCAAGTATTTCTATATATTTAATGTCTTTGTTGATTAGTTCATAATATCACATAGGAATTATGTAGATGTTGCTCACTGTAGTATCAGCGGAAGTTTCGTTATCATCACAAGCACTGAAACACAAAGCCAAGCCTCCACTTGTGCCTTTGTAAGCAGCAGAGGGAAGCCTCTGGTCTTCCCAGGCATATTGACCTTCCCTGAACAAACATAAATCTTAGGACACTTAATCTTTTGTTGTTGCTGTTGTTATTGTGTACACCAGGTTTTTATATGATTTGTATAAACTAGCATGTAACTGACTTGTTCATTCTGCACAAATAGGGTAGATCAAGTAGAGTGCCACTATAGCAAGTGTCCATAATGGCATGTAGCTTGGCTCCTTTGGGCAGAGGCCTTACGATGGTGGCATTGACCTCATCGTCAATGATCATGCCTTCAGTTTCATAATCTGTAGGGCAGAGTGCCTCGTCGTAGCCATCGATCTCATCGCCGTTGTAGTCTTTTTGCCTGGAGCCGTGGCCGGAATAGTGAAAAACCAAGGAGTCACCGGCCTGGCAACCTTGTATCAGCCATTTGAGGGCCAATCTCATGTTCTGTTTTGTAGGGATCTTTAACGGGTTGGTCTGGTCTTCTGCGGTTCGGTCACAACAAAAGTCAGAAATGTAGGACACTTTATATTTTGAAAATTAAAGAGTATTTGAAATAGAGTAGTGACCTGAGAGTGTGAGGACAGAGTCTGGAGGAAAGCCCAGCTTGTTGACCAAAAGGGACCTCATGGCTTTGACATCATTGGTGCTACCTTTGAGGCTGTAGTTGCGCCCGTGGTAGCTCACTCCACACAGTAGGGCACGCCTCCTCCCATGTGTTGGAGGCGGCGCCACTAACACTGGCGGCGACTGGGCCACCGGCCGAGAGTAACCATAACCGTTATTGGTGTTAGTTGGGGACATTGGGTTAGCATGATGACTCCCGGGAACTGGGACCATTGCAGCTTCATTGCTACTATTGAAGCGAAGACCGAACCTGCCACCACCACCACCACCACCACCACCACCACCATGGTTCATGGGCTCAGTAGGAGTAGTTGTAGGTCGGAGTCTGCCAGCACCACTGTAGTGCATGGTGGGCTCAGCATGAGCAGTCGTTGGTCGGAGCCTGCCAACACCACTGTAGTTCATGGTGGTCTCGGTAGGAGGATTAGCTGTAGGGCGGAGCCTTCCTGTTCCACTGTAGTTCATGGTAGGCTCAGAGGGAGGATCAACCATAGGTCGGAGCCTGCCAGCACCACCATAGTTCATGACCGGCTCACTAGGAGGATCAGCCGTAGGTCGGAGCCTGCCAACACCACCATAGTTCATGACTGGCTCACTAGGAGGATCAGCTGTGGGTCGAAGCCTACCACCACCATAGTTCATGGGCTCACTAGGAGGATCAACCATGGGTCGGAGTCGGCCAGCTCCAACGTAGTTTATGATGGGCTCAGTAGGAGGATCAGCTGTAGGTCGGAGCCTGGCAGCACCACCATAGTTCATCCCCGACTCACTAGGAGGATCTGCCATAGGCCGGAGCCTGCCAGAGCCACCATAGTTCATGACTGGATCACTAGGAGGATCAACCGTAGGTCGGAGCCTGCCTGCACCATTGTAGTTCATGGTGGGCTCAGTAGGAGCAGCTGAGGGTCGGAACCTGCCAGCACCAGCGCCATAATTCATGGTCCGCTCGGGGGGAGGAGCAGTGGGCCGGAGCCTGGTGACGGTGCGACACAACCTGCACTGAACCGCGGGTGCCTGAGGTGGCACCAGCAGCTGGCTACCGCACCTTCTGCACCTTATTTCTCTTCTACTAGCCATTATTATGTCTGTGCAGAAAAGTACCACTCGAAAGAAAGTGGGTGTGACTCTGAGTGTTCTAAATTATTAGCATTACAGTGTATTTAAAAGTATACATAATATGGAACCATTATGGGTGGGCTCGAATCAACTTTCTCCATTACAACATGTTCATCTTTGCAAGATTTGGAGAACTGGGTTCTAAATTTTTTAAATATGGTTATATTTGATATAGAAAGAGATTATTAAGTAGATACGTTTATGATGGAAAAACTATTATTATTATTATCATCAACCAGCAAATAAGGATTCACTATAGGAATCATGCAAGCTGCAAAGGATGGGGCAGTTGGTTGAAAAGAGAAAGGAGAGATGCAAATTCTCATCTCATTGCATACCCACCAAAGATAGAATAAGAAAAACATCCAAAAGATTACCATTCGTAAACTTATCATATACAATCCACAGGTTATGGGGAAAGTTGTTTGAAAGAGATATAAAGGAAACAACTCATGATATGAAAGGTGGGTAATCGAGTCGAATTGAGTCTCAATTTTGTAGGACTTTAACTCTCAAAATAATGTTTGGCTCCAAAAAAAATAGATGATTTTGAGTTTGACTCGATTCACTTAATTTTTACTATAATTTTTATTTAAAATATATAAATCATTATATATTGAACGAGTCAGCTTAAGATTGATTTGATTCGTCTCGTCTAATTTTATTATAGATATTTATTAAATGTTATACGACCAGACTTGCGTGCATTAAAAGATTAGGCTTGAGCTTGAATTCAACTCGAGCATGATTATAACGATCCCAACTCAAATATTTAACAAATCAAGCTCATGCAGCTTACACAACCCTATATATGCTCACTTCCATATTTACCCGTAGTGAAAAAGAACGCAAATTTGATGCTTTTTACTTTTTAAGATCTCAATTGTTTTTCACGATGTTCATAATAACTCACTGAATAGATATGAAAGTGAAACCCCAATTTGCTGGTGAGATTAATTATATTTATACAGAGAGTGACTTAAGATTTTCATAGAGTAGGCTAACGATGGATCTTCAGACAATCACCACATACTTAAACATACTGAAATTACATATGAAAAAGCTGTTACACTAGAAT
Source organism: Geranium brycei (assembly GCA_036897365.1). Classification (NCBI taxonomy): domain Eukaryota; kingdom Viridiplantae; phylum Streptophyta; class Magnoliopsida; order Geraniales; family Geraniaceae; genus Geranium; species Geranium brycei. The sequence continues at coordinate 5,289 of JAYMTP010002525.1, forward strand.
TGTCCTTCAGAGCTCTGATGTGTCAATCTGTGGCCAAAAACTGAACTTTGTCTTGTTAACATTGAACTTCATAGAAGATGCCAACAAGGGTTCCTGCGCAAAAACTCAAAAATGTAAGTCTAACCTACAATATTGCCCTATTACAGAATGCAAGAAATATTTTAAACACGAACAACTGTAGGTCTAACCTGCGATATCGGCCTATGAAAAATTCTGGCTAATCTTCGACTCTTCAGACAGTAAACTTCATTAGCTTTCATGATTTCTTGATGTACTTTAGCGAGCAGTTCATGGTATGTTATATTTGGGTTTTCACGAATGACCTTGGCGAAAATGTAAGTCATGGCGCCATTAGCATCCCCCTCGAAAGCCTGCAAATTATAGCAAGCGAGATATAAGTAATGCTACTTATATCTCAAACAAATTCTTACATCTTCACATATACCATCAAATCATCGAGTCATTGGTTTATCATTTATGGATCAAATATGTGTAATGCTACTTACTGAGGTATCGGCAGCAATTTCACTATCTGCACAGGCACTGAAACTGATAGCCAAACCTCCACTTGTGCCTTTAGCCCCTGCTTTAGGACTATTATTCACCCATGTACTACTGTATTCAAAATAAAGAGACGTGTATAGAGTTAGTATATTATATTGCCATATGATGCATCAAAGAAACTAATTCTATTAGCTTATGTTGTTGAGTTGCTGATTCAAGCTGTATGGTCTATTTTGTATGCGATTTTGAAACTCAGCTATCTTTCTTTCTTTCTGTATGATATAAGTTGAACAAGAAATTACTTACATTGCATGGTTGTATACAAATGGAAGATCTAGTATGGTTCCACTATGACACGCATCCACAATAGCATGAAGCGTCACGCCTGGTTTCAGTGGCCTGACGATCATGTCATTGATATCGTTATCATGGATCACTCCCTCCTCCATAAAATCAACCGGGCATATGCTTTCATCAAAACCATCATGCTCATCATCGTTAAACTCTGGCTGTCGCACGCCATGTCCTGAGAAGAAGAAAACCAGCGAGTCCCCGGATCTGCAGTCTTGCACGAGCCACTGCAAGGAGTCTTGAATGTTCTTCTTTGTTGGAATAAGTGGGTTATTCATCTCGTCTGCAATTAGAGTTTAATGTTAGCAGTTAGTAACTAAATTGGTTCCAGAGCTGACAGTTCTTTTGAAATAGATGAGCAAGGAGCTCACAAAATATTCAGACACCCAAGTTCATTTATTTTTCTCATGATTATGTATTTCTAAGGCTTGCATTCTTTTCCATACTGTTAAAAGCTTAATCATAATAATAGGTCAAGTCCAAACACACCGTGTCACTAAATCAGCATATATGTTCAAATAGCGGGGCAGGAAAAACATGATGCACCCAATTTGTCTTATATTCTATGCTATATAGTAAAAAAAGTTCATCCGATAGCATCTTGGACACATATATTCCAGGTCAATTGAAACAGTACCCCATCACTCAGGTTAGGGACTTTCAGGAACATCACCCTTTTAGTTTCTGTTTGATAATACTGTAATAAGTGTCTTGCACAAATGACCCATTCAACAAGCACAAAAGCACCCCTAGTTTGGGATATGAATTGATAGCATGGAGAAAAATGAAAGCCACATGCATATGCTGTATTAAATGTTATGTGAATGTGGTTGCTACTATGGATGTACTGAACATCTTGGGATCAAAGAAAGCGTGGTGATTATACCTGTGAGTACGCGGATACCTTCCTCAGGGAACTGGAAGCGACTCATGAGTAAATCTTTCATGTTCCTCACATCAGCAAGCGTCCCCTTCAGCTTATACTTGCGCTTCTTGCTGTAAGTCACCCCACAAAGAACTGCGCGCTGTTTTGGCCTTAAGGTTGGCGCGGTATATTGTGTTCTACTTGGTGTATTCACCAGTCTTGGGTTAGAACTGCCTGATGCCAATTTTTTTATTCTCTCGTATACCTTTTCCAGCTTTGGGTGACAACTGCGATGCTCTGCACCACTTGGGTTAGCAGTAACCGGCACCAGATTTTCACTAACGTGGTAAGATATCCTTCGATGTTCACCCAATGAGTCATTTCTATTGATTGTAATGATTGCTTGGCAAAACGAGCAACGAACCATTTGGGAAATCCATGTTATTGATAACTGGTTTTGGCAGTGACTGCATGTGATTCTTGGTTTCATATCTTGCCGCGACATTTCTAGGCCACAATGCTCTGAAATAAGTAGGGGCTCAACTGACCTTTCACAAGACCGAAACAGCTAGTGGAATTGATATTTGAAGTGCTTGGATTTGCCCACCTACATAACTCCTTGCCTTGACATTGAGCAGGTTAAGTTAATGCACACTGTTATCGTTAAATCAAGTATTTGCCCGAATGAATATTAGAATACAAACACTTTCAAGACACCTACTTTCACGTTTGTTGAAAATGGCCGTTGCTTTGCTCGTTAAGCTGCCATAATATGAGGTGCCTCCATAGAAACACCAGTTTCCAGATGCCAGTGGAAATTTGTGGAACATATGTAAAAGGGATGGGTTGATATATGGCATGCCATTTGATTTCCTTCTGATCTCCCTCCGACAGTATCAGACAATATACAATCAAAAAACAATAAAATATAGAAAACTTCGCTGGGTAAAAAGCTGGAAGTGATGCTAAGAGAGCTATAAGTGATGCTAAGATGCTTGGAAACTGCAAAACTATGTGTAACCACATCTTTCATATAAACTATTACTTTTCACTTTTCAGGTAGTATACACTGAAACTACTTTCATGCCAGGTGATGTAAACTAAACTAAAAAACACATAGATTACATCTTCAGTGGAGCAAGGTCGTGCCCGTTACAGATTACGTGTTTTTCTAATTTGGTCAATGGTTGCCATAAAAGATGCTAAGGAATTCTTTTTGGTTTCTCATACAGATTCCTGTATGGGTTTTTTCACCTAAAACAAATGTGATATATGCACGATAAGAGGTGCAATTCTTACCGTCCAATTCAAAGTCTCCTTTTGTTTTATTCTATCACATTATGAAGCAAGAACAAGATTCCATATACCTCTTGTCCAATGGAAGGGAAAAAGTAGTTGATATTCTTTGGCTTTCCAGTTGAGAAAGTGTGATTCCCACGTCACCTGAAGATTCTGCAGACCACTTCAAGAGGATTAAAGATAAGTTCTCTGAAGATATATCTATAATTTTCTGCATACAAAGAAAGAAGAAAGTAATCAACTCAGGGACCATGCATTATTAAGCACAAGCAAAGTAGCAGTCAACAAGAACAGTTGAACCAGAATATATTTTTGCCACTATGATATGAAATAGTTAGTTTGATTTCATTGACAAACTTAGTTGCTGAATTTTCAGTACTCCCTTTACCTGATCATGACATTTCCGATCACACTGAAAAGGATGGTTATGCTGTTCATGTCAGCTATAATTATTCTGCAGCATCCCTCAACAGCTCAACTTAATACCAGAGTAATTACACATATGATGCATGTTTTAACAGAATCTGAACCTAGCCCAATTGGTTTCTGAACTAAAATAGGTGGATAATTGATAAGTGAGGTATTATAAACTAGCCGAAATTAGCTTCCTTACATCTGTCATTGGTGCATGTTTTCACATTCTGATAGCCACTTCAGCTCATGATTATACCTTCACAATTCATCACATGACATTTAAATCTACCAATTAGTCATGAGTTGATAAAAGTAATGACTGATAAGCATGAGTTCCCTAGTTGTATAAATGAAATACTGGCCAGTATGTTACTGCAAGTCTGTTCAGAAGTGGAAGTGTTAGCATGTCTATTTGATAATCTCACTCCAAAGCAAGAAAACCAGATTCTACAACTTCTGTTAGACGACAAGTTTACATTGTTTGCCACTAGCCATGAGATAAAAATTATCACAAAATAAATACTAGAATTAGGGAGCAATAGTGATTAACAAAACTAAAATACACCAAAAGAGCATAGAGCAATAATGAAATACAAATCTGTTTATACAAGTTGTCCTTCAGTTCTTAGGTCTCTATATGAGCGAAAGCCAATATATAGCAGACTTTCACGTTCCTCTGTTTTCTTTGTGGACAAAACACTTATTAAGTTGCACAACAAAAGTGGTCACATGACCGAATATACTAAATGTATGCACTCAATGTGCTTTCACTTCTACTCTAGGAAAATGTTTTACATTAAGATAAATATCCACCAACTCTTTGATCCAAGACGAACCCTCCAGCTAGGGAAGTAACCACATACAGATGTAAGCAAATGCTGCAGCTGCAAACCCCTTCTGCAGCAAGACTTGCACATTCTCACACCAATGTAAGCCTCCTCCACCCTTGGTTTGCTGCCAAAACAACATTCATCTATGACAATCAGTATCAATCATGTTATATTTTGTAGTCCCGGAAGCAACTTAAATGTTAACACTAAGAATAAGAATAAGGTTGATAAAAAAATAGTAGGGCAAAAATGACATCAACTGAAGTAGTTTCTTTCAGGAAATAAGATGACATCTTAAGTTGCTGTTATTGGGTTGCCCAGATAAGAAGACATCATAATATGCATGCAAAATCGGAGACACTCCTATTCAGCAAAAACAATACAGAAAGAGAGATTACCTTCACAGCTCCACAAATATAAGAATATGAAAAAGTCATGCTCAGAGCTGATGAGAGTTCATGGATGCACCGGCACCCAGTATATTGAGTTGCCCAGATATTTTTGCCTTGCAGGTTGGGCACATAAAACCAACTGAATCCGATTGTATTTCAGAATCAACAGCATCATGACTAAACTCCACTCCACACCATACACATGCAGTTGTAAGCTGCGCAAACTGATCCGTAAATTCATAAACTTTTCCTGCTTCTGAATTATCTGCCAAGTCCATGGGAATTTCTTGCAGAGAGGGAGATTGTTGCCCAGACACAAAGTTAAATTTCAGAGGCTCAAATTCGTCTAACCTCAGCTCCTCAAACCCTGTTACATTGCCATGCCCCAACTCAACACTAAGATCATCTTGTCCCTGTAAACAACCATAAGAAATAACACATTAATATCCAAAGTTTAGGAGAAACAATTTACTTAATTTATTATAAGTTTAGCAGCTAGAAGAAAAGGAAATGCTACTAACAGTCCTTTCTAATTATATACGTATGAAGTAGTTTTCGCCTGTTTATTTATTGCATAGGAAAAGAAAAAACTTAAATACATTTGCAGACTAGGTCAATGAAAAGTTAATAGAAGTAAAATCAGATGCTTGAAAAGTTGGAGATTGACAAACTCTTCAGAGTAGACCAAGAAGCAAGGTCGTATGAGACCATCTTGATTGTATTATATCTTCAAAGTGCAAACAAAATAGCAAAATAAAATAAAACAGAAACTGTACAATTATAATTTGAATCAACCATAAAACTGCAATGCACGGCTTGATTACAAAAATACTAGTCATGGCATAATATAAGTAAATATATTCATGTGGCTGCAAAGAGTTAAAGTTTGCCCTGAAGTGCAAGGATTTCAAACTTCCATATCAAATATCTTTTAACTTGCAGTGACATGTTATTTAGAGATCAGATAGTGCATGTGGAAACAATACAATAGAAACTCTAAGTAGTTACTTTCAACTATTGGAATATATCAATGCAATAAATCACCACGATTTATTGCCTTGATTCATTCCCGTAAATAGAGCCCAAAATCCCTTTATTCACTATGTCCATATAATATTTTATTTCTTGCCTATTTAGCATTCCACGTACTTGTATAAATAGCAATACATTTGCCAATAATAAAATAAGACAGAATTCAAAATATTCTCTCTTTACATCAACTCCAAGTATTTCTTAGTCTCATCATTCAGAAAATCAATTATGTAAACTATCTTCTCTCCCAAGGTTTTGTGTATAATTGTTTTTGCAAACCACCTATATAAGATGCATATTAATACATCAAATACAAATGCAAAATATATCCATGCAAGAATTTCGGGGAGTAAGATCTTTGCTAATTCAATTAAGGTAGTTTTGGTGTAAGAAAAACAGTAAAGGTGAACATTCAAAAAGCGCAGAGATGTATATCGTGATTAATTGTTGGTTTTGATGATGTAATATCCTGAGTAACATGCTGATACCTTATCCAAATTTAAATTGCTTGCCGAAAAGGAATGCACTGGTTGCACTAAGGGCATCAAGGAATCAGAAACATCAAATGGTATTGCATTTTCCCGAGTTCGCTGGATAGGCTCTCCAACATCGTTATCTGGTCCACCGTCATTGTTAAAGCCAAATTCTAGGTCTGAAATAGGATGGTCTGAAGTGCTAATCCATTTACTATGATCACCAGATGGTTTTTTATTGCCTAGTGGAGATGGCAAATGGCTGTCAGAACTTCTTCCTTGCTCAATGCCAGACTTGTTAATTTCATCGGTTGTAGTTGCCACACCATCTTTCCCATCGAAAGTTTCAGCCCTCTTACAGTTTTGATCATCAGTATGTAAGGGGGGAGCCAAACCAGAATCCACTATGGCAACAACATTGATAGCTTTATTTGGCTTCTGAACTTTTCCGTTAGTGAGATTAGACTCGCTATCTTGCTGGCGTGACTCTTCACCTCTACTTTCGCCAATCATCCTACCTTCAATGTCAAGTTCGCTAAGAGGGGAATCAACCTTCATTTCTTGGGCCGAATCAGCGACAGGAATTTCAGGAGCAGAAACCATATTTATTTTACCAGGGATGGAATTACAATTTGGCTCCTCGATATTTGTAGTTTCTCGAATAGAGCTCTGAGCAATTTCAATTAAAGCATCCATTTTAGAGATTCGTCGTGTGTCATCTGTATTTGGCGACTCAATTCTCTTTTGAAGACTCGTCCGACTGGGTGTTTCTTCAACCTTCCGCACATAGTTTCTTACATGTATCCCAACATGACCATTGTAACGCCGCCTCTCCTGAAACACCTTGTGGCAGAACTGGCATTCATATTTCCCATCTCTAACAATCACACCATCGCCAACAGAAGAACCTAGCCTGTATCTTCTGGTGGTCCTCTGGTGAGATGACAACAGGTGCTGCAAATACGTGTCCCTTTCATCAAATGTCTTATTGCATTTGCGACATTCAAATAGATCGTTTATCTGAACATCAGCCAGTTTTCCAATCTCCATTAGGTTAACTTCTTTTTCGCGCACATTAGATGCGGGAACACAAGGTAAACTTGAACTAGATATAACAATATCATTCACGTGGTCCTCTTCCTTGGGGGTAACACCCAAAAGCTGCTACACATGACAATCATAAAATCAATGAAGTTAATGTAAATCAGACTGATATATCATGTATGAGTAAATACTTACTCTCTGAGAAACTGCAATGTTTTCCCGCTGAATTTTATCAACCCTTTGATTATTTGGTCGGTGCGTATAACTACGCCCATAGTAAGACTGCAAATACAGCGAGGCCTCCCTGCAGGTTACAAATTGCTTCCCACCGGGACTGAAAATTACCAAATAAGAGACCACAAGGCTCAGTAAGATAGTAAAACTGTTTTAAAATCTAAAATTGTTACTCCAATTGTCACTGAAAACATTCCTTTCATACATGATCTGCATTTCTAGCTACTCACGTGACATGACACATGCAAGACGTACCATATAAATCATATTTCATATTTAACTTCAAAACTTCACTTTGCAAAACTCAACCTAGATTACCACAACACAATTCTAGACATGACAAATAAAGAGAACACCCATAACTGTAAATGAGAACTCATGTTCACTACTAAGCAATATACAAACAGTCATTTAACTAAGCTATGAAACCAGAGCAACACCTTATGTATCTCCGGCAATATATGGAGGCGCGACCTTCTCTCCTCTTGAGGCCCAGCAGGAGCTTCCAACCTACCGGCAAGGCGTCGCCGAAATGGCCGGCGTCCACAAACTTCCTCCTCTTCCTTCTACTTCCCCACTGCCCATCCAACTCACTCAGAAACCCTAGCAGCTCCTCCTCCGACTCCATCCCCGCCGTCCTCCTCCGGAACTCATCTCCGTACGGATCCTCAGAATTCTCCAGAGCCAGAAGATCCACGGCGACGCCATTTCCGTTCAGAATCTCCAAACCCTGCTCCTCCGCGCCGATCCTCGCCTTCGGCTTCCTCCCCCTCTTCCTCTTATTCTCTCCCCCGAAGCCCGCCGGCTTCTGGTACACGACGACCCCGCGGCGGCTCTCCGGCCGAGGAACCGGCGGCGGGACCAGATCCGCCTCGGTGAACCTAGGGTTTTCGGCGATGAACCGCTTCAGGAAACCGAGGATGCACTTGTTCTCGACGTGCTCAGAGTCGCCGGAGGGGGCGGCGGCGGGGTGCTTCGCCGCGGGGAGGAGGCCGGCGATCCGGCGGCGGTGTCCAGTGGCGGAGTAGGTCTGGCGGCGTGACCCGGCGCTCTCGTTGAAGGTGGATCTGTCGATCACGGGGTCGATGACGTCGTCGGTGCGGCGGAGATCGAAGGCGGAGGCGGAGCAGAGGGACAGCGCGTGGAGCTCCGACTGGGAGAAGGTGCTCGTGTCGATGTGAGCGAGCGAGTCCAGCTCGAGAGCCTGTGGTCGCAGCTCCGTCGCCGGAGCAGCCAACATGTCTTCGTCGGAAAATCCGGTAGCGGCGGCGATGACCATGGTGGCGGCGGCGAGAAAACAGTAAGAAATGAGAAGAGTGAGAGAGCTGAGCTCAGGCGTTAAAAACGGAGAGTGTACACGTGTCAGTGTAGTGGGTCCCACGCGCCAAAATTCTATCCAATCAAATGCTCTTGCTTTATCATTTTCTAGAGATATTTTTTCTTTGTAGTAAAACCTGGACACAGATTTTTTTTTATTAAAAATAATATTTTATTTTTCTGATAAATTCATAATATAATATTTTTATTGCTTTCATTTAAAGATAAATAGATAATGAACTCAAATTTAAGAGAATTAGGGGGCACCAGTTCCTCTTCTCCATCTTCCTCTTTGAAGCCTAAACAACACTGGGCTGAAATAGAGAGGCAGAGCAGAGTCACAGCTCTGGACTGTTCAGTTCTATCTCCATTTTGAAGCTCAAGCACCGTACTACAGAGAAATCAATCGGCCGCGTCAAAAAGATAGATTTTCAGGTAAGTATAATTACAGATAACACAACCCAGTTCCTGTTTGGCTATAAATGGGAGTAATACTCACTCTAATGTTGATTTTCTTTGGTGGGCATTGAGGTTTTTTCTCAATTTTGTTTTTAAGCATTTCTTTTACTGGGAAAATGTATTCCCAGGAAAAAAAGGCTTGTGCTTGGTGAAGATTGTTTTGGATGTGTATCTGTTGGGTAGTTTGAGTTGGGTTTGGTGAAAGTCCCAATGTTTTGGAAGCAGAAGCTGTGATTTTGTTTGCTTATCCTTCTGAATTTCATTTGGAATTTGTTAAAGATTTTGTTTTTTGGTGTCATTCATATGTTTTCCCTTTGACAATTATCTGTTATGGTCTGTTATATAGTTGAATGCTTCACATTTGAGCCAAAAAATAGCAGATTTGATTTGTATAGTATTGTGGGCAAATGGGTTTGTGTTGCTTTCTTGAGTATTTTGAGCTGCTTATTGAACATTTGAACTTGCAGACTATTTTTTGGGGACTTGTTTATAATGGTCTTTTTTTTTCTTATTCATGTGTTTTGTCTTAGATGGCTGTTGTTCCTAGTGGAAGTACATGGGTGACGCAATGGGGAATCCAGTCTCATTTGGCGTCAAAGCCTGGAATTAGAGACAAGTTGCACATATCTCCACAATGGTGAGAAACTTATAGCTTGTTTTATTTCATAATTATGGTTTAGAATGGCCAGTTCGGACAATCTTTCCTTTCTTGCACCAAAAATTACCAAGTGTGTGTCGTTAGCTTAACTTCATCGGAAGATTTGTGTATGTCATAAACAACAAGACACCAGCTTGAAGAAGACGACAAGGTGCGTGTATAACAATCGCAACGGCTAGTTCTATCAGACGCAAAGCACCAAAACGACAACGTGCTACTAAAACACTGTCAAAAGACTCTTTTACCCTTATGCTAACGACTACATTACTTAAAGCTGAATCTACTCCTTTGATTCAGTTGCCAGAGTCCTGACAGTTTTATTTCATAATTGTGGTTTAGATTGACCGCTTCGGACAATCTTTCCTGTCTTGCACCGAAAATTACCAAGTGCGTGCCGTTAGCTTAATTTCATAGGAAGATTCGTATATGTCATAAACAGCAATGGAAATTATGCCATCTAAGATTTAATATGTTTCTAATTTGAGATAGAGATTAGGATTACTTTTATTCCTGATTGTGTATGAAGAAGTTCAGCCCATTAACTTCTTTTGATGTGTTAGAAATTAAGTAATTATGCTTCTATATCCACAATTTTGAATTTTCATTGCAATTATTTGATGTGTTACTCGCAAACAAAATTTTGGCTTGTCAGTAACTGTCTACCTATCGATCTTCCTATAGTGAAGCTAGGCAGTCGGGTCCTTCCTTCTCAGACTAATTAATAAACTCGCCTAAAGATTTCAGGAGTATTTGCTGAACTAGTTCTTGGTACGTTTTGTTAATTGGGCCTGTGTTTTATGTATATTACCACAAAAGTATTGGCCAACTATTTCAATGTGTTTCATTAGGATAAGATGTAATCAGGGCGGATATAATCCATTTATAGTGCATATTTTTACGAATGACTGTAATCAATAGCTTTCAATTTTTTCCCTTTTTTTTGTTTTCCCTTGTCAAACTTAAACTCATACTACGTAAAGAAACTACGTATTTCCTTATGTGATAATGACCCAAATTGATGCTAGTTTGAAGGAATTCAATTTGGTGAACCAAAAAACTCGACAGGAAGACCGAAGTTAACATGGAAAGAATTAATAAAGAAAGATATGGAATGCGAGACATACAGCTGATTCTACTCAGATAGGACTAACTGGAGAAATATGATACACATACAGGATCTAGTTTTTCCATAGTTTTTTGTTGCTAAATTAACCAAACTATTATAACTGAAACAACAGTCCTGATTCTGTGAGTAAATCATCTTACATCTTTGTTGAAACTCTGAAATGCTTATGTGACGACTGCTGGTTTATGATATTTTGGCTTGCTCGTAGCTTCTGTGTCTTATGGTTTTGTTAGTCTGTGATGCTATGCTCAGCTTCTTTGCTACAGATTAGTGTCTCGCTCTTGCATTTCTGCTTCATTTTTTTTCAGGTTCTGCAATGTGTAAATATACCTGTCAATGTCTTTAATCTATGGTTTGAGTTGTGTAAAGATGCAAGCTTTCAGTGTTTTGAATAACATTTTGCATGCAATATATTATGGTAGCAGTGTCTTTGGAAACAGAAGAGCAGCGAGTTTACCCGGGTCAAGCTTATTTACCCATAATTCCCAGCCTGCAGCATTATGCAGAAGAGGGTCGTTAACAAAATCAAGTTGTCGGAGGGCAACTCACCTCATCGTTAGAGCTGCCAGGGTGAGTTATTTTCCGAACCTCTTACTTTGTGACCATATTAGTGTGATGTACCCTTAACTTTTCTTTATTTCATTGTAAATCAATTTTCCTATGTACTTTCAAAGAAACAGGATTACTATGCTGTCCTTGGCGTGTCAGTCAGTGCCAGCAAGCCGGAAATAAAAACTGGTCAGCACTCTTCTGAATTTTGTATTCATTTCGGTTAGCAAATGGATGCTTACTCTCTTATATCTCCAATATACTTAAGAAAATAAAATAAAGTGTAATGCCACCATTCTCTGACCGTATTTCATTCTTTTTCAGCTTATCGGAAGCTTGCCAGGAGTTACCATCCTGACGTGAACAAGTAAGAGAAATTGCAGCTTTACAAATTAGTAAATATCAACTAATACGTGTTAATCACACACCAAAACTGAAGTTTGTCTTTCCACAAAATAAGTATCACAAAATTAAGTAATTGAAGTTTGTTTGTTCGCATAAAATGCTAGTTATCATCAACAGCTCATTGGCTCTATGTAATGCGGTACTGACATGTATTCCAATTTCTGCATCAGGAACTCAGGGGCCGAGACAAAGTTCAAGGAGATTAGCAATGCCTATGAGGTTATAAATCTGACATCATCAAAGTTTGCTTCTCGATTCCTGTCTCAGCGCTGAAATTGGTCCATTTACCTTTGTGGAACAGGTTTTGTCTGATGACGAGAAACGTTCTGTATACGACAGATATGGAGAGGACGGGCTCAAAGGAGGTGGCTACGCAGACCCGGGTGTCAGTTTCTTTCTATTCAAAGAAACAAAACTACCGCAACCCATTTATTTTCTATCTCATTCAAGCTTTCCGTTTTTCACAGGACTTCTCCAGCGCATTCGACATGTTTGACTCTCTATTCAACAGCATGAACTCGAGAGGCGAGGAGAGTTACAGCTGGGACGTCGAGGACAGCTGGGGCGAGGGCACAACAGACGGGGAAGACATGCTGTACCATCTAAGGCTTGCTTTCAAAGAAGCAGTCTTCGGGGTCCAAAAGGATATTGAAGTAACCCGGCTAGACTGCTGCACCACCTGCAAAGGGTCAGGCGCCAAGCCAGGGACAAAGTCCTCCAGATGTAAGACGTGTCAGGGCCAAGGCCAAGTCCTGTCCTCGACAAGGACACCACTAGGCATCTTCCAGCAGATATCGTCGTGCCCCGCCTGCAAAGGCAGAGGACTTAAATTCACTCCTTGCAAGGCCTGCGATGGCGATGGCCGAGAAAAGAAGGTGAAGAAAGTGACCCTCAAGGTCCCTGCTGGTGTTGACACCGGCAGCAGGCTGAGGGTCCGGTCAGAGGGCAACGCGGGGAAGAGTGGAGGGTCACGCGGAGACCTTTTCGTGGAAATTAAGGTCACTGCAGACCCTGCGCTGAAGCGGAAAGACAATAACATTCTCTACAGCTGCAGGATCTCTTACGTGGAGGCCATCTTGGGGACGATGAGGATTGTTCCAACTGTTGATGGGATGGTTGAGCTGAAAATCCCAGCGGGGACTCAGCCGGAGGCGGTGCTGGTGATGAGCAAGAAGGGAGTACCTGTGCTGAACAAACCCACGAAGAGAGGTGATCAGTTGGTGAAAGTGCAGGTTGAAATCCCAAAATATGTGGATGAGGGAGAGAAGAAGCTTGTTGAAGAAATTTCCAAGCTGAACAAAGCTAAAAGTGCTAGTAGTAGGAAATAGTTTGAAATTTGTGTGTTAGTTAAAGTTTGTAAGCAGAAACAGAACCTGCATTGGGTTTTGTAGGAAGGATATGTATAATGCTTTTATAAGACTTGGTTGAAGATAGAATAGAGGAACTGTTTGTGTTTTTTTTAATATATTTTATTTTAATAATTACGTCATTTTCCTATTCTACCCAAAATTCATTCATGTCCCATGCACCCATCAAAATTCGAACCAAACTATCCTTAGAAAGTTCGTGCCTCAAACCGCTAGGGTATCCCTTTATAACGTGTGGTTTTTTCTAACATTCATAATTGCTATTTTATGATCGATAGATTGGTATGGTAACGGCCGATTTTGGTGGTACCCGTCCTGCCCTCTCAACACTCATATATATCCTCGAATATCCGTTTGCTGCCTCGCTCAAATACTCGATGGGAACGAAAACTTCTCGAGTAACGCCCCAAAAATATATAATTAATTAATTTTAAAAAATTAAAATTTACAATTCAATAGCTTTTTGTATTCAAAACTGTATTATCAATAATCTATCCTCTATAAAACAATTTCAACAATTTAACAATATTTATGTTAATTAATTATATTATCTATAATTTGATATAAAATATGATACATGTATTGCTTAAAATACATGTATCGGGCACGGCCGGTGCTGGATGATTTGCCCCGTACCCTCCCCGATCCTGCAAAAATATCTGTTACTCGCTCCATTATTCGTTAGTTTTTGGGGTGCTCCATTCTGATCGAGACGGGGACATCGAGTATCCACCGAGTTCGATTTTTCTTGTCATTACAATATACAGATGGTTGCTAATCAAAAATGAAAATGTAATCAATTATAGGTTCGAACCTATAATCTCTTTCTGTG
>JAYMTP010002526.1:0-19411 GCA_036897365.1 Geranium brycei
CACAAACATGTCATGATAAAACCATTTTTGTGCATATCTTGAAAGGTTCAAAATAGATCGATAATTGCAACATAATTATAAAAGGTTCAAAAGACATACATATATTATATGATGGACAAACTAATTATCGAAGTTTCAAATTCCAACAAAATAGATTGGGAACTCAATTTTACGTCCATTTTTGTATCTCCATGTTCGTAAAAAATTATTTGGGTAAGCATGTGTGAGAAAAAAAACATTGAGTAGTCATGTGTTTGTAACTGATAGTTAAAGGTAACCATATGCAACTACCCCATAATGAAATTAAACACATTAAATACACTAAACTAAAGGGGAAGGAATCAAGGAAAGTAGAGTAACCACATGTGTTAATTTTTAACCCGAATTCACCTCTCAGTAGTGAAATCGATTTCACCTCTCAGTAGTGAAATCGACTCAATCATGAACCATTTTCTTACCACTTTACCTCAACAATGATTCTAGAAGGCCTTAAAACGACTATGCTAAGAATAGAAATTGAGAGAACGAGTATTAGCCGAACTCTAAATTTCTAGGGTTTCTCTAAGCCTAAGGTGAGAGAAATTCTCTCAGTACAAGCCAAATGATATTGGAGGTCAAGCAAGAAAGCTATTAAAATATAGAAAACCCACAACTCAAGCTTAAACCATGAATAAGAGCTCGATAAATGAATAAACATGAGTTTTACACTAGCACTCACGGTTATGGAGGTTTAGCCCATAATCATGGGGTTCTCAAATATCAATAGAATAATAAAAATCATGGAAATGCAAAATAAAGTCAAGAAATACAAAACTCAAGACCAATAATGGTCAAATCTCGTCAATCTTGACTTCAATGTACTCACTCATTTACCCTATTCTTTCATTGATGGTGAAATAGAGATGGTGGAGCTCCTAAAATTGTCAAGGTCTTCAATGGGGTTGAAAATTAAGAAGAGGTGTTTTAAGGGTGCTGGGAGGTAAGGGTGCTCAAACCCGGTTAACTGGTCTCCTGAATTGAAACTGAACAGTTAGGGTTCGGTTACCAAAATTTGAAACCGAAACCGGCCCAGAAATGGGGAAACCGGACATTCGGTTGAACAAAAAATTGTACCGATTTTCTGATTTAACCGAAACCGCTCCTGAACTTAATTCGAGCCTCAAAATAATAAAATTGGGGCCTAGAATGTAGAGCCCAAGATAATGATGCGTCCCTCTCTCTCTAATCTCACCTCCCTCTCCGTCCTCGATCTTGAGGCACGGCGACTCTGTGTTCTTCCTCACAAGCCCTAATTTTACCATCGTCCTCGTTCTAGTCTCAATCTTATCTTCTTAAATATGTGGGTTTTTGGTTCGATTATGATCTTGGCTTTGATTACGGGAACGTTAACAGTGTTCTTAACCTCGTTCCGCTTCTCCGACGAACCCAAGCTCACCGTATCCAAGAATGAGATTTAGAATTTTTTTTATGGTTTTTGAACTACGACCTCGTGTGCGCATTTGTATGTGTGATCTACGGTCCATATTATTCCACATGTTCATTATCAAAACCAATATCGGTTAACTGCGATTTTAATACATGAATAACAAAAACCTAACTGGAGCATACCAGTTTTTCAAAAATGGAAACTGAAACCGGGCCTCATCCCATCGATTCCGGTTATTTCCAGTCCGTTCTATCTGGTTCTGGTCAGTTTTTCGGTCCCCGACTTTTTAGCCACCTATTGGGAGGTTGTAGGTGAAAGGATAGTCTCAAAAAAAGGTTATGGTTTCATATTTAAAGGACAAAGACAAAACCCGATACACGGGAACGTGTTGTAGGTTCATGTCCCATTACGCGAACTCGACAAAAACTCCAATTTTTAGAGGAAAAAATTCATTCTTCAAAATTGTATATTTTTGAATTCCCTTTGATGTAAAGATATTGTGTGACAAACACATAAAATATATACACACCGATGGGTTGAAAAGCACAAAAGTGCGGGTCAAAGTACATAAAATACCAAACATAGATGCATTCACATCAGTATGGTTTCATAGTCGATGCACATAATGTATCATGTATGCTTGAATATATCATAGGATATTCAATTTCAGTGTCCAGATGAAATTATTTTCCTAGTGAAACTTCCGTACATTTACATATTTGAAGTTCTTTATATTCTTTTTTTCATCGGCGAATAAAATTATTATATTAAAAAAAAGACAATTCTCAAGATGGGAAAAGTAAAACTCAAATTTACAAGTACAAGTACAAAGGAAATGAAAGAAATAAAGAGAACAATTAAGAACAATATGATCCGAGAGAAAAAGAGAAAGCTAAATGTCTAGTTTACAGCTTGAGAGTCACTTACATTTTTTTCTTGAATCTGATGAAAAGTTTAAATCATACCATCCTCGCTACCCACGGCTGTAAATCCGATCGATTTGCAAAGCTCCCAAGTATTTCGGGCACTCACAAGGAGGTCAATGGTTGAAAGTCGACTTTTAGGAAAAGATCTCGAGACATCAGGTGGCTCTGAATTAGTGGAAGTCTTTACTTTTGCACGCTTGGGGCGAGCAGGATCGAAAATTCATTTAACTTCTTTGAGTGACTAAATATTTAAAAGCTGAGTATATTCCAACAAAATTTTGAAAAAGAAATGTTACGCAAATGGACGAGGCGGCCAGCCCTAAACTAAACTCACTTGTATGTTTGGGACACCAAAAAAACACGTGAAGCCAAATCGATTCATTGCGTTCTTTGTTTCTCATTTTGGTGGGGTTTTCTGTGCGTACATACGTACGCCTCTTAATTTTCGTCATGAATATAAATTCAGTGTTGACAGATATTGTGTGACGTCGCAACAGTAATTGTTGAAAGCCTATATATGACGTAACACACTCAACACCTGCTCATAATAATCTCTGCATTTTTGTGAGTTGTTGTTCACTGTCTCCTGACTGACTTAAAGGCGCGGTTGCCATATTTATTGCTTTGTATGATCATATTTGTTAAAAACACTTTTTTTTTCTCAAGTTGATGGATTCTTGCAGATCAACAGATCTGAAATGAGTTAAAGTCATGCCAAACCTCAATATAAATGGTACAAGGAGTGGGAGAGGGCAAGAGCTGATCTGTTAGCATATATGAAACTTGACAACTTAATCTGAACTAGACAAGTGACAAAACATGAGCTCCTCCACCCTCAACCTCACTAGTATTTACACTCTCAATAGCTTTCGTTTTCTTCGCCGGCTTAGCTAACTGAAATACAGGGTGCCTGCACAGCCTCCTCACTCCTCTTCTCAAACTCAGCCAGTTCTCGTTCTCATATCCACCCTCGAATTCCTCGTCTCCGTCTCCGTCTCCATCTCCGTCTCCCTTCTTTTTGAAGCTCCAAAAGCTTTCCTCATTGTCTGATTCCAGTCTATCCAAAGTGGCTGTTCTCAAGATATTGGTATTATCAGTAGGTGGTCCAGTGGAGGTATCAGTCCCTCCGCTTTCCTCACAGGGTTTCCTGCTGCTTGAGTCTGATGGATGGGGCTCATCCAGTGTATCAGAGGAAAACTTACTGCCTGATTCTCCTCTTTCTCGGAGCGCTTTCAGAATCAGTGTCTTGAGGAAGTTCATAACTTGCACCGCATGAATCAATGCAGTCAAAGGATCAGCCATCTGCGTCAAATTGAGATTTCAGACCATAATTGCTATAAACAAAATATATGTGTTCCACTTGCCCTCACAGTACCTCTTATCAGTAGCAAACAATTAAGAGGTAAATAAGTTGAATAAACAAAATGGATTGTTTTCAGCCTCAAAATGCTGATTCTTTTTATATTGGCAGTAACCGTAAGTGTGGGGGTTGGAACCAAACTTCTGCCCCTTCTCCATGACCCTTAGTTCAATATGCTGATTCAATCTGATAAGGCTCTCGCGGAAGTTCTTTTTTTTTATCAGCAAGTTAACTTGTGATTCTTAAGATTGTCACTGATTCCCACCTTAAGAGAGGCCCAATATAAGTTGGAAGAGAATACAAGTGGGATAAGATAAATACTGCAGCAAGACTTGACCCCATATCTCTTAGGACTTAAACTCAAGTATTTAACCAATTGGTCAAGCAAGCATTGGTAGGCTCTCTTGGAAGTTGAAAATATTAAAGAAGGGTCAATTGATTATCGAAGACTAACTGTGCAACTAGGAACATCTTATGTGTCACACGATAATTAAGAAGAGGAAGAGGAAATGTACGAGAACCTGGGTCATGTTGGGTGCAAACACCATAGCAATGTTGCGTGCATTCATCTTGTTATACTGTTCATGCTGCACAACATCTGCCATCAAATTGATGCCCCAATCAAGTAGAGCAGCTTCCATTGGAGGGAGTAACTTCACAAGCTGAGTGCAGTCATCTTCAGTGTTGCAGTGCATCACCTGTTCAGGAGTAAGAGAATCAAGCACACCAGTGGGAAGTTCTCTCAGCCATGCCTGCAATCCATCCAGAAAGAATACTGATGAACATCAAATGTTTCTCATATAAAAATAAATATAACTGGATGAGAACAGAACCCTCCCGTTTTCTGTCATTAAAGAAAAATAAATCAGAAGTTGAACCAGCCAACTCTTATGGAGACTGGTATACTTTAAGCAAAATACTAGTCTGAAGAGGGCATGGGTCATACTCTCGACGTGTATAAATTACTTCAGTCCCTATGGAAGTCTATAAATTAATGCATTGCCTTCCTCAAATAATCAACGTATTCTAGTGTGATGATAAACTTGTAACCGCACTAAATGGAATTCTACTGTTCAATCAAAGAGAGTTCAAGCAGTCCAATCCTCTCTGACCCAGTTGCAAGTGCCAGAAGAACTTGGGAACTATGTAAATCCATGGGATTTACATCTACGGGCAGCGATGATGCCATGATTCAATCCATCCAACGGATTCAGGCGGAAAATGCAGCCTCTCCTCTCTCTAAACCATTTCTTAGTCTTTTTGTTTTCTCTCTTTTCTTTATTTCGTTTTCCTTATACTGTTTATAGAGTTTCCTTTTCCCGGCTTGGGAATCGGTTCTATCTTCTTTAATATGATCGTTTTATTGCTGATAAAAAAAATCAATGTATCTCAGTACCTTTATCAACCCTGCTATACAATGAACATCAATTTCACTTGGCACAATCCCTTTGTTTAGCTGGTCCCTGACATACTCTTCTTGGCTATTCTCAGCAGTTATTCGGAATATACCTTCTGCCTTGAAGCAAAATAAACAATAGGAAAAACCTTAATATAAGATGAGTGAAAGAAATGCATTTAACATTTGATTAGAAAATGACTTAGTCAATGGAATATCAACATACTTTAAGGCCGCCTTCAGAGTATAGCTGGTTTTGCATCATGAGAAGGATCGTTGGCACGCTATTCCCTCTGTCATCATATGAGCACTGCATTGACTTGGCAGAAACTCCAAAGACGCTTACACTAGTAACAGAAAGTTGAAGTTAGCATTCAATATGGTGCAAAATGATGATTAAAGTCCATGACCTTATAAGAAAAACCGTGAACCAGCAAAACACTTCCAGTCAAAATTATGTATGAGACTCAGAAGTGTACAACCTTTACTAGGATCCACCATTAAGATATGACCAAATTTTATTACTATCTGAAGACTATGTATAAAAGAGATAAAAAGGATTATCAAGACACTTTTCTGAAAAAATCTTCATAAAAGCCAAATCTTAAGCCTAAACATACAGTGTTGGTCCAATTCTTAGTTAAGCGATAGAGGGTAGGATATTGTGGAGTATGCAAAAATGGGTCAAAACAAGCCCCTCATTCTGTTTCCTCTTCATAGATCTTCTATTCGGGTGAGAAAGATAATTATTCTGCTTCTCACTCTTCATTGCTAAGGAGAATGCTACTATCTCTATCATCCTTAAGAACCATGGGAACTACAGGCATTGACTGCAACCTAATTTGCAAGAGCAAAATTTACAATAGACACCCATTTTGCTGAATTGTGAACTTGATCTGCAGCAGTAAGCTAACTTCTTAGCGCAATTTCAAAATCCTTCCCTCGAGAAGGCTCCTAACGTTTCCAAGTATCTATAGATCTAAAAGTAAAAGGTAATATGAAATAGTTTACAATCATCCATGAACAGTTTTCCAGAATCATGCATGTCATGATTATCAACCCAGACGGTACAAAACCAACTGCTAAGACATATTTTGAAGAAGACAGAGCAGCCAAAGATAAAAACAACATAAAATCCAAATCAATGACCTACCCAATTTCATGGACTAAATTTGAAGTGGGTATATCCCCAAATTCAAAGATAATCAAGAGAATCAACTTGCAAGCAACATTGAAAGATGGGTATTTCAGAAAAAGAAAAACCTGGCACTGGGGGGTTTTCTGGGCAGGTCGGGCTCGAGCTCGACAGGCAGACCCAGAAAGCCATCGAACCTGTCGAAGGTGACATGCGAGACGTGCCTGACGTCAGTGGGGTGGCTGATGTCCATCGGAGATCGAGATCGTGAAGGAGACGACACATCGTCACCGTCCCTCTCCACGCTGCAAGTGACAATCGACCTCCTCAGCGCCGCCACGAGAATGTCCAAAATCGCGAACTGGTGGCCGCTCCGCCGCTGCTCCGCCCCGCGGTTTATGAAGGGCGTCGAAATTGGGTTCTCGAAATCCCCACAATCCGAACGGAATTCCTCCTCGTCCTCTTCGTCTCCACTGTCGCTGTGCTCCGAATCTCTCTCGCCGTACTGGGCGAGCCCGACGACCCCGCAGGACCTGGATCGAAAGAGCCGAGTCATTCTCTCGCTCTCTCTCTCTCTCTCTCTCTCTCTCTCTCTCTCTCTCTCTGGTGGGTACAATTATGAGAGAGATTGAGAAAAGAATGGAGATGGTGAGAATTGAGGAGTTGGGTTATTAAAAAAATGAGGAATTTAATAAGAATTAATTAAATAAACAATGGAGATAGGGTGGAGTTTGATGGTAATGGAGGAGAGGAGAGTGATGGAGACAACTGAATTTCGATGTTTTGTTTCTGGCTGTCGTTGTTGTTTTGCGCGGGAGTGGGCTCGTCGCTAAAGCCAACCAGAGAAGAGAACGCAGATAAATAAATCAATACAGTACATAAATCTCCATACATCTATTATTTGCCAGAGCAGAGAGAGGCTCTGAGGTTTTTAGCGGTGAGTGAGTCTGAGTCAACACGTTTCCGCAACAACTAACGTTTTTTCAACACTACAAGTAAACAAAATATAAACTTGTTTACCAAGTTGCGATGTTGATTCGACCTTCACACCCATCAATTCGGCCATTTTTAGCTACTATGTAATTGTTTGTTTGTTATTTTTCGTTCAAATTCGATTGTGTGATGCACAAACATGAGTGGTAATAAAGTTTTATATGTTTTAGGTACGTGTTTTGAGGTGGATTGGACATCACATTTCACTAATTTGTCATTATTTGAACTTTTACCAAAGCTTTTGATGAAAGTTATTGTTAACTTTGCGACTTTTACATAGGAAGCGTGATCAATTTAAAAAAAGTGTTCATAATGATATCCGTAAAATGTGTTTTTTTTTTTTTGCATATAATTGCGGTAAGCAAAATATGATTTGGAAAATACATTAAGAAAGAGAAAATCAAATACAAAGACGTAAAAAAGTGTACATAAGCACTAGAAATGCCCAATAAATCAAACATAACTAATGAAAGAGTTAAAGAGACCTATCTTACTTACAATCGTAACCCTGTCACAAGGACCACTCGCTTCAAACAGACAAACAACCACCAGGAGTACATGAAAGTGGCTAGAGGATCCATTTAAACGTAAGACAGAGATTGAGAAGGATTCATAGTTTTGTATCCTGAACTAGTACAAATTTCAGGTGGGGAGTCTGGATAAAGGCCGCCAATAGTTTCCACTTCGGGAAGCCATTGAGACCTCGAACATTCCAAGACACTGATTTCAATCTAGCCTAAATCGAGTTTTGAAGATGTTGATCTGGCAGAAGAGATGGCCCGATCAATGTGGTCCACAAGGGAGACTTCATCGCTATCAAATGAAGCTTCAAGGCATTCAACATAATCAAGGTTTTTTAAGCTTTCATTTTATCTACGTCTGGTTCGCTATAGTAAACTAAGACGTCAACCTCAAACCCTTAGGAAGCCACAACCAGGGTGATTGGTTGATAATAGCTACAAGAATTCCTTATGCTAGCTTTTTAAAGTCATAAATTATGAAACAACCATTTTATCCGGATTAGAAGTGGGCGAACCGGATCAGGATTTACCTTGTGTCGCCAAAAAAGCATCCGCTTGTGGAAGTTGTGTAAGAGTACGTGAGTTAGATGTCAAGCTTGAACGCCGCAGAATTAGGTAAAGGAAAGACTGGAGCGACGGTAGATCTGACTGTGCAACAACAATAACATGCAATTGAGGGGTGGCGCCCTGCTGTCCTTGTAGGTTAACATGTGAGTTGGTAGTTTATCGATCAACCTCACGCCCTAAATTAACAAGAGAGTCCAAAAAGGAAAGGTCGTAACCTGAAATATGACTAAAATCCTGAAATTTTTGTTTCCATAGCTCAAGGTCTAAGTGCAAGACTTCGGTGTAGTTGATTGAACATGGATTGATGCAATTACTCGTCGAAAACTATTATCAGATTTAGAAGTTGGATGAACAACTAATAAATTGCTAATGGAGCAGTCAATATTTGTAATTGTATCCACGGTCCAACCAATAATAAGGATGCCAGATGCCTCAATCCCTTATAACCGTCCTCCCATCACAATTCTATTAGTGCAATCACTGAAAGCGAAGAACCATGGTAATAAGGAACCCTAATCATCAAATTTCCAAGAGCCTCTCACCCTAATCATCAAAGAAAAGACATGTGATTGAGAGCAAAGAGCTAACCCTAGAAATACATGTCGATGTGATTTTGTCTGAGAGTTTTTTGTTTAGCGAAGCATGAAGTTTATTTGATATAAGCCTACCTTAGTTTCCAAGGAATGATAAAGCAAAAAGCAGGGGCTAGATTACAGAATAGCAATCTAGGATGATGAAAAGCATAAATGAAGACAAAATTAAAGAAAGATACATAGAGGCAGAGTGAGAAGGGCCGATAAGGCCAGAACAACAAACAGTGCCTTATTGCAGATCGTTTGCTATTGAGGAGATCTTTCTGATGATGACTTCAGTGCTTGGAAAGATATTTTTGTAGATGAAATCATTTCAGGCAAGCCAAAGGTTCCACAAGATTATGCAGCAAAGAGGGTTCCACGAGGACGAAGAGCTGCGATCTGTGTTGAGATAGGGCCATAGATCCAAGAAAGCCCTGATTTTCTTTAGGAAAAAGCACACTGGTGGTTGCTCTCTGATAAGAAATGTCCCCATACATCGTGAGTCTAGTAGAAATATGGAAGAAGCCCCAATTTTGAATGATTCCTAGAGCCTGTAGTGTTGCGTTTGGAATTTCTCTGAGTTTTGTTTCTTGAAGCATAATGAATGAGGGGTTGTGCTACTTGATATTCTGTGAAATTGATCACACTTTTTCGAATATCCTCAATCCTCTAACATTCGAACTCAGAAATTTGGGGAAAGAATTCATTATTGACTGGAAGCAGAATTGGCCCTGTTTCTGGCCTCTATTTGCTCAACTGTTGTAATCATCTATTCATCTGTAGTGTCACAAGTTACTCCCATTTCTTTGCATATTTCCCATGTTCGAGTGACATTATCTCTGAAATTGGGTATGTGGATAGGTTGGGAGGTTGCTTGGGTTTTAGGGATGATGGTTGGGGTAATTTGATTGACTTCTTGAGCCAAGGTCGAGGAGGAGAGTCTGGGGGTTGATATTAGAATTTGGGGATTTTGAAGGTTGCTGGCGTTGGGTTGTGGAGTGGAATCATTGGGTATTGGGGACATAATTTAGGGGGTTGAGGTTTCGGGTTCTCAAGACTGATTTTGGTTCATGTTTCTGGGTGTTGGGATGGGAGCATCATTCAATTTTTTAGATTCCACCTCTTCAGATTCCAGCCTGTTTCCGACAAACGCTTTCATCGGAGGAAAAACCTCTATTTCAGGGTTCAGCTCTCCGTCTTCCAATTTGTTGAATTCACTTGATTTTCTGTCAAATCTCTTCCCGTATTCAAAGTTATTTCAAAATTAGATGATTCTGTGGTGGATGGAGCAGGCTTCAGATTATAGAGTTGGATTGGGATTTGTTTACCGGAGACTTCTTCCATCTTGACTGTGTATATCGATACTTGAACGATGAGTTCTACTTGTTCCCCAATCGGGTTTGGGCTTCTTGAGTGTACAAGAACAAAAGTTTTTTGCATATCATATCATGTTTTTGACTTAAGCTGAATGAATTGAAATTCTCCTACAAAATTGGCTATATTGGTGATTGAATCTATTGTCCAACCAATCGGTGGAATTTCCGAAATGGCAATCCATCTGAAAAATACCTCCATTGATGCCAATATCGTTATTCTCGTCAATGAGAGGGAACCATAGGTACAAGTGGTCCCAATTTGCTCTTCTGCGATTCTCAAAGGAATCTGTGTCTGCAAGAGAGATCAAAAAACATCTCTCTCCCACTTGATGGATACTTACATCAATAATCCCTTCCTCTTTCATTTCATGAAGGATGAATTCACTATTATTTTCATACCTTGGTACTCCAAGTATTGATAGATTCTTCATTGATTCAATCAGAGCATTCGCTTCCCCCATAACATCGCTTTTTGATAATCGAATTTCCTGTCACGATATCTTTGTAACTTGTCTTAGAGTTGTTTGACTAAGGCCTCACTCCGAGAAATCACAATAGTGTAGGAATCAATATGGTTTTGGAGGTAGGAATAAACATCCTTCTGCACACGAGGGGATGGAGTCATGACCTTAGGCTAGACGTAAGATCGACTTGAAATAACTCCGACCATCTCTTTTGTCCATGCTACGTCCATCGTCTAGACTGGTGTTAACGTGACCCAAAGTCTCGATGGACCAATACGCAAGTATTGGCTGCTTGGGGTAATGTTGGAAGTATCTGATTTGATGAAAGATGGATCAATTGGATGCGTAAGGTGAAGAAATCCATCTCGGTTGCATATGATCCTAGAGAGGTTTAACACATGCATTGAATTGTTTTTTATCAACAATTTTTGTATCAAGATTTGGGCTTAATTATGGTATAATAGAGCAAGACAACACCAAATTGATGATTCTTAAGATTATTATATCATCAATGGAATCAAGATTAACCCTTATGTAGAAGGAAGTCTGATATTGCCACTTGACTTGCTACCTTAAGAGGTCCAATAGAGGTTGGGAGATAAAGGTGGAATAAGCACTGGAAGAGACTCAAACCCATGTCCCAATTTCAAGTGTTTAACCAGTTGGGAAAGCAACCGTTGATATCACTCACACTAAATCGATATTAACATAAGGACTAAAAATCCTCTTAAGACCTTCCTCATCCGCTTGAAGGGGAGATTACCCACGAAGAGAGAGCAGAGATCACCTGGTGGAGCGAAGGCCACGGAGATCCTCGGAACAACGCCCTTGTGAGGGGGTTGAACTATACAGTTAAAAACCCTAAGAGCTACAAACCTAGCGACGCTCCTTTTGGTCCTCATCAATTTGCCCTCTACATGAATAAATTAAAATAACAAGTCAGAACAATCGTACTGTTGATTCTAATCTTAACAAAAAATGGTAATCATCACAATAATTAACTTATTTATATTTTGCACCCAAATTAAAATTAACTTAAATATTCAATTTGCTATTATGCAAGAGATATGTGATTATATTTTTTAGAATATTAAAAGTGACTTTAATCTTAAGAATAAAATAAAATGTTAAAATTTAATGAGGTGTCATCATATTTCTCGCGCAAATATGGAATTACTCTTCAATGAAACCACCAAAGCGACAACGTTAAATTGGTCCTCGAGCAACCCGACACTTGTCATTATTGGATTTTTTTCAAGCATGTGTATCGATAATCACAATAATCTTTCAAATAAGGCAAGAAATGGGGCGATGGGAGGGAGACTAAGGTACTTATCTTCATGGTCGTCGGTAAGGTGGAGGAGCCATGAGGGGGATAGTTCTCAAGGAGGGAGGAAAATATGTAGATGATGTTGGCATGGATGAAAAGTGAAGACGCAC
This sequence comes from Geranium brycei, assembly GCA_036897365.1. Classification (NCBI taxonomy): domain Eukaryota; kingdom Viridiplantae; phylum Streptophyta; class Magnoliopsida; order Geraniales; family Geraniaceae; genus Geranium; species Geranium brycei. The sequence continues at coordinate 12,180 of JAYMTP010002526.1, forward strand.
TTAACGAGGCATCTATTGTATAACTTGAGGGTGAGCAGAGGATTTTCTCGAGAACCCGCTCGGTGTCGTTAATGATGTAATAGTGGGACACTCGTAGAGATGGAACATTGGACTATGTATTTGGCAGAGGAGGGTGATGAGATTCTCCGTCTTGAATTTGAGCTCAATGATGGATCAAAATTTCGATATGGTTCGAAAAAATAGAGAAACAAGGGGTCAAGTCGTGATGACGCCATACCCTTCATTTATTTCAAAAATATATTTCTTTATATGCTTAGTTTGAAATTTTAATCTCAAATTTAACAAGTTCATGACAGTGCTATGAAAAATAAGTTAATCGTAATAATTATATATGTATATATGAGTATTTGGTCGATGGCCGAGGTCGGCGGCGTCTGGGGCCATCGTCTGGGGTTCAGGCGGAGTTTTGGGGTCGACAAGGGGTAAGTGGTCAGTAGTGGGGGTGGAGTATGTGATTGTTGGTGTGAGACCAAAAATTTCTTAATGTGGTTGATTTTCACCGGAATCGAGGAGGGGAATGTAGAGTTCATCATGGGTGACCATGCAGAAGGCGTTATGTCGGTGGTCGACAGCCGTGGAGAATCAGGAGAGAAATTTTGAACAGCGGAATCCGATCCCGGTCTGACTGGTTTTTTCATCCAATTCAATTGATTTGTTTTTCCGGTGTTCAATCTATGCTTGATGGCTCTGTACGGGGAAGGATCCGGGGTTCTTTGGTGTCGATAGGCTGATCATGGTAAGCACGACGAGCTTGGAGGACTTGGATTGTTAAAGATTCGTGATTCCTCTAGAGATGTCGATCGCCATCGTTAGAGTGAGGATACTGATAGCATGGTTGATCAAGGACTCTTGTTTAATGCGTTCTGCAGTAGGATCACGAGGTTTCCCCATCCATTAGAGGTGTAGGTTGTGGCTCTGCATAATGTTAACCGGTTCGAGTCGATTTGTCCTCGGGATTATCGAGGAACTTTGTTTAAAGCATTATGCAGAGGGACCACGGGGTTTCTCCATCTAGTCGAGTTGAATGTCGTAGCTCTGCATGATGCTAAATTGGTCGAGTTGTTTTGTCTTCGATTTGTGACCTTATTGGTTCAGCAAATATTGTTTGAACAAATCCACGAATGTAATTGCAATTTAGATGAATCGATCACATTAATTGCACCCAGTCTCATGATTTACTAAATCAATAATATTCTCGTATAAATAAGGAAGGTCAGTAGTTCTGCAAATGGCGGGTAGTCACGTGGTATTTAATGTATTGTTTGTTCCATGGTTGGGCTGAGTGAGTACGTACTTCATCCAAATATTCTTGTTTCTTTTTTTTGAGAAAATATATATTCTTGCTTCTTATTCTTACACACCATAGTAAATTTAATTTGGTAATTCAACTAATCTGTGTTTACTGTTTGGAAACGTTTGAAACATATATAGAATTATACCGTTGGTGTTGGATCACAATTAACAGCACTATAAACCATATATATTAATAGGTTTGAGGGAAAGAATTATAAAATAATCTTCCTATATTCTTGTATAAACAATGTGTAAGTCTAAGAAATGACTTCTTTATTATTATTATTTTTGAATCATAGCATTTCATTTATTCATCAAATTAGGGTTTACGCTGAGATTCGAACTTTAGACCTGAATCCAATGAACGAAATTTTATTTATGTCTTAAGTCACTGGTCTAATTCATGGCGGTGAAAAATAACTTCTTTAGTAATTAAGCCACCCATCATGTTTTTATTAAAATAAAACATAATAAAAATATATGATTTATGATTGTCAATTAGGAAAGAACACGATATTATGACTGCAAATTATATAAAAAAAATAAACAAGAAAATGAAAAGGTGATTAAATTAAGGTGTGAACCGGTTCATGTTAATCAAAATATCCATAGATACATTTTTTGTTCTAATACTCAAACTCAGTTTTTAAATTCTAAATATTGAAAATGGAACAAAAAATTTGTATCTCAATCATCATCATCAATCAATTCAACTGAAATCGATGGAACCTTGTATACAAAATCAGCACCTCAGCCTAAAACTAATGGAATCGTTGGATTGTCTAAAATCAGTTGACTGTACGAGAATCAACGAAGCAATTCTTTTTCTGTGGAGATGAATACAAATAATATGTTATAGCAGTTTTGGATTTATGTTAGGGAAGAGGATCTGAAGTTGCTGTGCTGTGCACATGGGACGCTTCTTTCGTGGGCTCCTTCTGGTATACGCTAATCTGCGCATGTTGCACAGCTTAAACCTTCATATGGTAGAAACATGTGAACATTATAACCATGGAAGGAAAATACAGGTATAGTCTCATTAATTACTACAACATCATATGTAATGTATCACCTCTTGTGATTTACAGGTCTGAAAAGGGCTACACATCGATCATATGGTCCCCTATATGTCGGTCGGTGGCACTCACGTGTTGCTCAATATATTTCTAGGACACATAAATTTCTTGGAACAATGTATATAAGCTTGGGAACACACTCCAGTATAAACCAACCCAAACATCCAAATCGTCTGAACTAATCTCAAATGTTAGATCAATGTAAATTTGTGCGCGCGTTGTCTCAGCGTGCGACACGTGGCGCGGAAGTTGACCCGCGGTTTTTTCCGGATCCCAAACATTCCACCCTCAGCGTAAAAGTTCCACCCGAGTCCAAACATTCCACCTGTTTGGACGGTTTGAATACTTCTTCCGATTTGTACATGATTGTTTCTCCATAAGCATCATATATATACCAAGTAAATTCATAATCTAAATTAAGTAGATGAAACACAGTAAATCTTTGGACATAGTCTAGACTAAGAATCTTAAATTAAGTGAAATCATGTCTAACTTGACCATCTGTCCAACTCATGTCTGTCAATTATATAATACGTTTGTCACTTTACGTGAAATTATATTATACAACTTTTATGTGTCATGGTGATTTAATACTTATTAGTGATCATATCATAAGCGTGTTTATCTATTGCTTTTCTTCCATAGGCTTGATCTCTCTAATGAATGACATCGCAGTCTAGTGTGAGGATGAATAATGAATATAGAAAATTTGACATTAAAAAGAAACAAACCGATATGATTAAATGCTCAATGAAAGTTGATAAATTATTAAATTATACTTTGTCATTTTTTTATCAACAAAATTTTGATTATAATAATATAAAAAGAGAAAAAGATCTTGGGAACAACTAATTCTTAATCATAAAATGCATTACATGAGAATACATGTAATTCTTATATCTTTGAACTTTAAGCATCAATTTGGATTATGTTGCCAAGTGTAATGTAATGTAGTGATAGCCTTATAAAGATTATACTTGGGAACAAGTACAAGATTAATTAACATACATATCCAGCTATACATGTCTTTTTGACAGCTTCCCATGTTCCTGTACATTTCCAAATGGAAGATTCCTATAACTCCAAGTATTTTTTATTTCTTAGTGTACCCTTTCAACCCAACTTGATTAGTTACTTTATTTATTTTTTGTACTTAGACTGTTTCTTTTGTCATCTTTGACTATCTATTTTTGTCTAGCAGATTTGTTGATTTTTCGTTCAAAAACAATTTCAAGCAGTCGTTTTTCATAAGAATAAAAAAATAAACACAAATCTAAATCTAAACATTTAACTTAAAATTAATGTAAGAGAAATAGTAGATTTTTTAATATTATATCATTACTTTAACTATCTTTTTAACTCTCGTGCTGAGCCTCAAACTCAATCCTCAAGGCGGTTAGTTTGTACTCATTGCAACAAACATTCCATTATAGTAATCCATAAATTTCTTATAGCCGATATCTTCAAAATATATTCACATATGCATTTATGATGATTTTTAACAACCCACCAACTCCATAGGCGAATTCATGCTTGCCTCCGAAGCATTACACATTTGTGCCATCTCACGCCCGTAAAAAGGAACCGAACCAAAGCCACTATCTATAAATATATACCTTATGCTATGAGTTTCGTTCAAGCCACTCCAAGAATCTAACACTTGTAAATTGTAATGCCCCACACATGCATATATAGAGAAATATATCAATATTGTATTCAATTATTTGTTTTATATGTCATGGCTTAACTGAACCACCAACCAGAATATATGTACATATCATATAGGTCCGTCGTTGAGGTGTGAACTTTAAGATATATATTACTAGGAAACATGTCATCTTATTTATTAATTAAGATTGAAGAAAGTGAGTTTGCTTCATCTCTCCACCTACATTGATGCATAGATAGAGTTGGTTGAAGTTGAAGAGACTAAATATATATTTTGCGAGTGTGAAACGAAAATCATGCATGAAGCCGAAAGTTAGGTTTTTCAAGAACGAGTATGCGAAGAAACTAAACTTAAATTAAGGCCCACGGAACCTAGCTATATAGAGGGTCTCTCTTAGAGCCCAACTATGAAGCAAGTACAAGTTGTTTGTTGACCAAGTAAGCAATTGATATAGACCTCGAAGAGGAGACCGTTGACTTTTGATTTCGATGACCTACACCAATTCACATTTAATCGCAGTGAAGGACGTTCATGGGACGGTTCCTACACTGCAAGCGAGCGGTCAATTAAATCAACCCGCATTGTAGTGGGTTGTCAATTAGGAAACCGTCAGCTATAGAAAATTGAGCGAGTTTCAACTGCCCAAAACTAAAAATACAAGAGACGAGAATCGTCATTTTCATACAATCATCCAATAGCTTTGAGCTCCATTATTTAAAAAATACACAGTTGGTAAATATGATGTGGCCATTTTGTTACGACTTGAGGCTACTGGATGGGACGGGTCATAATCTGCTCAAAACTAAAATACAAGAGAGGAGAGTCATCATTTTTGTGTTTATCAGTTTTAGTTTTGATTCTTATATATTAAAAACCAAACATTTTGGATCAGTTTCAAAAACTTGAGATGAATACTCCCTCACACGTAAAGGGTGTTGTATAAAAACACTCCAAAATAGAATAGACAAGAAAATTCAACTTATTTATGATCTATTAAGCTAAAATGGATTAAAATTGGGAAGTAAATTTTCTTTTCATTTTGTCGATACTAGTTGAGATTCCCTATAAACTACATCAGGGATGGTCATTGGGCAGTTTCATGACAGGTTTTCATTACCCGATACTCGTCTCCACTTATTTTTTTAATTTTTTCCTGACCTAAAGTGTAATTAACATATATAATTTTAATAAATATATTTATGAAGTATTAATTTTAAAAAATATATGTACTGAAATATTGTTTTGATCAAATATATATTAAAACCGTATTTTTTAAATATATCGGGATTGGGGGGGGGTACTTCACCCTACATCACATGTTATTTACGTTGCTGAAAGAGTTTACAACAAAGCTAGTGTGGGTAAAAAATAAAAATGACACAATAGACATTTCAATTCAATTTAATTGCAATTATAAAAATTAGAAATTATTAAAAAGTTGTAAGTCTTCTTCCATGATAGACTATTCCCCTGAGCGCTGAGTTGAGCTTTGGCGAAGGTCACCACGAAAACAATAGAGTTGCAGACGACGAAGGAATGTGCCAATGATTATCAAGTTAAAGATCGGGAAGGAGTCGGGGAGCACATGAAAAGGCTGATTTCCATATTGACGATGACAAGAAAACATCGACGAGAATGGAAGGTTGATGTTGGTTGTGAGAAAAGGAGGACATGCCGAAGAGGTTAGGTTGAAGAACATCGAAAAATGTGATGCGTTGGAATACAATATTTGTTGATGATGAGAAAAGGAGGAGGACATCGCAGAGAGGATAGGTTGAAGAACATAGAGGAATACGACGAGTTGGAATGCAATTTTCGTCAATGGTGAGAAAAGGAGGAGACCCATGAACCATAACCATCTTTTTTAACATCACATTTCATCTCATTCATCCTTATTTTCCTGTTGACAACATATCGTTTCTAGTCGATAAGAAATCATGTTCGAAAATATAATAAAAAATTATACTAAATACTAATTGAATGAAATTTAAAGGCTTTCTTCGTTCATGAGATATAATGCGCATTTTATGCATTTGATTCTTTTGAAAACATATGTTATAAAACATTTTCATTCTTAAAATTTTTTTTTTAGTGAATTTCATTCTTCAAAATTAATTTGCATTTATTTTACAATTGATATGGTTGAAGACATGATGCCTATAAATAGATGGTTATTTCTTCTTTTTTTCAACAATCTCAAAACCAAGAGCATATTTCTTATTCTTCATCTATTTCTTTGGTCTCAAATGTTTTTCCTAATGTATTTTGGTCTGCAGAATGTGACACCTACAACGGTGCTTAACTTTCTCTCAAAAAACCTCTTGACTTCTCTCTTAAAAAACCAGTCCCTCGGCCAAGCTTTTCAGGTCGTTGGCGGCGCTCTTTGTGTTCCAACGACCATCATTTCTGATGACGGAGAATTTCAGCATTCTCCTGAGGCAATTCATCCTACTTTCAAACCCATTTTCTCCCCGAATTTGGTAGTTTTATAATGAACCGTGTAAATTATGCTTCACGGGTATGTTGAGTATATTTCAGGCTAAAACATGACATTTTGGACCAAAAATGGAGATCAAAGAAAAAGTGCCTCGGAGAAGCAATAGCCGAGTCACCAGACTCGGCTGACTTCTCAGGGAGTCGGCTACTTTAGCTGAATCAAGACAGAGAGCAGCTAAGAGACGAAAGCTCGGCTGATTACCGGAAAGATGGACAGAAAGCAAACAACTTTGGAGATCCCCGTAGCTGAGTCCAGTAGCCAAATCCAGTAGCCAAGTCCCTACCAGGCTACTTCACTCGGCTACTACAGAATTCACTCGGCCAGTCACACTCGGCACTCGAGCTTGACAACCACCTGCAAGAGAAGAACAACAAGTAGCCGAGTCAGACTTAGCTACCAGACTCAGCCATTAACATCACAGAGGCAGATTTCTGGGATTCCTTTCCCGGTTTAACTCGCACTCTCCACTCCTATTTAAGCACCACTTAGGGTTTCAAGCCAGAGACAATGATATTGGACGATCTGATGGTGAGTATGCAGCATAGAGGCTGTCATGAGCATACTCACATATCGTAGTTTGTCACTTTATCCTCAGACCAAGGAGTCTTTGTGGTCACTATGTAATAAGCGTCTAAGTTTGACGTTGCCTAACGTTATCTGTAAAAGGGTAACTATA
>JAYMTP010002527.1:0-19410 GCA_036897365.1 Geranium brycei
GAAACATAAAACATGAATAATGACACTTTACGAATGAAATGATGAAATATAAACAGAAATCTATGAAACCATGAAATTAAATTAAAGTATACCAAGTGATGTACATGAAACAGCTACACAAGAATCGATCAAACTTATATGATGAATGATTTCATAAGACAATTTTAAATAACTTATAAATAAGTAAATTAGATGTTCGTATAAAAATACCAATTTACCCTTATGTTAGTGTTAATTGACTAAAATAAATATACAAGTAATTCATAATTACGTTAGTATGTCATTGATGAGTCAGCATGAATCACATCCGTTAATTATAAGATCTGACGATTGAAATTTATTCTAACGTTTGTATGTTATTACTTGGTTTGTACTTAAGTGTAACCCTCGAATTCAAATAAAAAATGATTTTATTACTTTGATTATTTAAATATAGAATATTTTTAAGAGTTTGATTGACTTTGATTAATAATATTAGATGATTAAATATATAGATTTATTTTAAAAATTCAATTTATTCCTAACTTTTCTTCCTTAATAGTTTTTCGTCTCTTAAGTCACTCATTTTTTTTCTAAATAACTATGACTAAATTATTATCAGAACTTTTAATATCAGTATAAAAATTCACCAATAGTTTACATATATACAATCCTCCAACCTAATACTAGTGAAGGTTAGAAATATAGAACGACAACTCATAACTTTAATATATTATAGAAAATATGAATATTTATTGTTTTGAATAACAAACACATGATGTAATGATCAGCATGAGTTGATCACGTAGTTTAGGGCATAAATAAAAATTCGCTCCTTAAATTTAGATCTAGGTTCAAATCTTAGTGTGGTACTCAGATATATCCTGCTAGTTGGTCATGCTTAACGAAATGGCTTGTTGATTAAAAAAACACATTGTTTCGATTATGTTACAAAAAAATATTAATAGTCATACGCATACCCCCTAAAAGTCAGTATAGACTTAGGGAGAGCCGCATTGAAGATATAAGAGCTCAATACTTGAGCGAAAGTCTCACGTGAAAATAGAGTATATACACATTGGACCCGAGACCGAATATGATAGTCTTTAGACTGATCTTTTGGGTCAACATTAGATTTTAATGCGTATATGAAATTCCTATTCATTTTTTGTAATGCTCGATTCTAACCAACAATTTGTATTAGAGGGTTCCAAAAACTATTTTCTGGTAATCGGGGTAAGGTATTCTCCTAAGGTCAGTACCACTTAAAACCATAATTGCACCTTATGGATGTAGGCTTACATAATATGAAGTGAGCCCTAGAGGGCGGTTCGAACTAGTAAAGTTGGTTTGGGATGTAGAGAGGCATATTGATAGAATTTATTGTTAGATGTTTCAAACTTATGTCAAAGTCTCACATTGAAAAATTTTGAAATCAATGAAGAGTTTATATTCACATTGTACGTAAGACCTACTAAGTTAGTCTTTAAACTAGTTTTTTTTATGTATATATTTCATTGTGATGTGCCCCTCTTTGGTATAGACTTGGTTCTCCCCAAGAATTGATATCATAGGCTAAGTTCTATGTACTCACCTAGTAGCATGTCAATGTATTCTCCTAGGGGCGGTAATACATTAAACCGTGATCACACGTTTTATGAGCAATTTTGTTATTTTTACAAATACACATATTTAGTACAAAAAATTAAAGTTCACAACACCTTTTTGTCATTAAAAAATAAGTACAATGCACATTTTTGTTATAGGGTATGTTTTTTTTATTACTTTATATGGTATAAAGAGATTTGAAAATTAGGGAACAGTCCAATCACTAATCTTGATTGCAAAATAAAAACAATTTATTCAATACCCTACACGTTCTTATATTTTAAGTCACGAAATAGTTCTCTTTAATTTTCAGCTAAAAAGTGTATTAGAAGAACTCTTATAGACACCACGATAATTGCATTTCTATATTGCAAATTTTGTGGTTTGGTGTTGTACCCAAATTAATAGTAATGATGACGATGGTTGATGGATTCATAATCTTGAGTTCCTGTAAAAAAAAAACCCATCCAAATAGACCATAAATATAAAATTTATTGTTGGAATTGAAAAATAATCCATTTATAAATTTATTTATATTGATATTGTTATAAATTAATAAAAAAATTCAACTTTATTTAATTAAGCGGTAGATTTTTTAAAATTTTAATCAAAATATCATAAATCAAATGGGAACAATAATATATACTACAATTTTACCTTTTAGAAAAATCCAAACAAGCTTAGATTTGGGCAAAATTACATGGAAAGTTTTCGAATTGATTTTGGGATTTATGTTGATTTACTCTTCTCCTTAGATTGTGTAGGCTTATTAGGGCAAATCAGAGTTTTGTGAAAAAAATAATCACTCTCTGTAATTTGTGGTCAACGTTTCTGAAATTTGAAAAAATTAATTAATCTTATCAGTCTTTATTGCATTGTCAATGTCTTGTTTTCCTTAGTACTGTATAAATATAGAGGTCCTTGATTTTTGAGAGTACTATACATACACAAATAAAATTTTCTTTATTAAAAGCTTTGGTTCTGATTTTGGTGCTCTTATTTATAAATTTTGCTGATATCGATATTTAGGTTCTTACAATATAACGAGATAATTATAATTTTGCTTAGGGACAAATGTTGTTTTGGTTCTTCATTCTCTCCCCTAATATTATAATTAAAGTTGAGGACTCACAATGGCATGTATTTATGAACAAAATGGACAATAAAAATCAATGTTCATTAGTATCATCATTACATTAATATTCTTCCACACAATAATTTGCTAAAGTCCACTATCCTTCGATAATAAAATATCAAACGAGCAAATTATTCAGACACAATTTGTTCTAGAGACGACTAAGGGGAATATATATGTGAATGCGCGGTACTGATGATGATGATGAGCTCGTTATCGTGTCTTGTTCATTGGTGTTTGCTTTCGAGAATTGGTTGGCCTTAATTCGAATCCACGAGAAAAACGAATTCGAGTCTTCATTTTCTTTTGACAATGAAGATAAATAGAAGGTGCATTTCTTTTCAATTAAAATAAAGGATAATCTCGTAAACATACGGTTAAGTTAACATTTTCCTTTTTCAAATACACATGCTTCAAAAAAATTCTCAAAATCTCCAACAAAAAAAAATTCTCCATCTTACAATTTTAGTCATTTTATTTTGTGATTAAAATTTCCCTCCAAATTCTTTAAATTTTCAAAATGTACTATTTGGGTTCTCTCTTTGATTTCCTGGTCCTCTTTTTGACTTTCTTTTTTGTGTTGTTACTTCATTAATTCTCACTGGATCTCTGCCATGAACTTCGCCTTCGGCCGCTGCCGGACTCCCTGATTAAAAACTGTTTTTCATTTTTAATATCTTTTCTTTTAAAAAATAATATTAAAATCAGTTTTTATTATTTATTTTATAAAAAAAATTTAAGAATTTTTTAATACAGGGCATTTTCGTCATTTTGACCAAAAACTAATACCGTTGGGTCTCAGTGAGAAAGTCGTATACTTCGGGAACCTGTCAGAACGTATTCATGAAACGAGGAATGTAAGTGAAAATTAGGTATACTACGAGGAAGGTAAGTGACATGACCCTAAATTATTCATAGTAGTTAAAATAGACCTATCTAATCAGTTTATTATAAGTTTAGGTTTAGAATGACAACAAGATGGTTTTCACTCCAATCTTTACTCTCGTACCCGAACACATAATATTATTACACATGTGTGAAATGATACTTTGATGACTCGCCCCAATTCAAATGTACTTTTTGACGCCAACTTAAAATGCATATTAAATATACTTGTTAGTATCAACTTCAAATGCCTACATGAACGTTAATTTTAAATATGTATATCAATCTTCAAATACAGCTCTCGGGGCTAACTCCAACACTGTTTTTAGTGTCAATCTAACTTTATATACTTTTTTTATTGACAAATTCGAATATGTCTTCCAACAACTTCAAGCGCGCTATTCAGTGACTTTAAACAAGCGATTTCAACTTTTCTTCTCAAGCGACTTTAAATTCCCTAACATAGCAAATCTACACATGATTTTGGCATATTATCCACATTCTCTTAAGAATCGTGTATCTAAAAAGATTCAAATAACATATTTCATTTTATTTTATTATTGAAATTAAAATGACATACAACAAATAACATATAGTATGATTGTGGAATGAAATGCTATATAGATACTAATATTATGTCATGTCATAAAATTTATGGTAAATTTAAATATGGGTTAAAAATGCTCATACAACTATACAAGCCTTTATAACACGACTCATTTTCAAAATAGATTAACTGAACAAGTATTTAATCAGTAATCACTAAAGACATGAAAGCAAACAACTCTATATATCATATTAAAGGGTATCATAACAAATTAAAAACAAAAGTAGTATCTACGTATGTAATTATCTACTACTATTATAGGCTAATTCGTAATTAATTGGCGAACTCAGCGGGAACAGAGTTAGCAGCTCCGGCGGGTCGGACCCTCTGGGTGTGGCCAACCTTTTCTCTGCTATAGCCGGCGACTGATTACCGGAGCTCCGAGAAAACCCGGACCCGGATCCGACAGGACCCGGAACGACGTAGTTTTGGAGGCCCGTCTTTACCTCCAGATTTGATTAATTCCGATTTTCCAATAAATAGACAACGCGAGACTTGGTCCTCTCACGTCGTTTTGTCGATATTGTGTCGTCTCAGTCGCCGTGAAGAGCATTATGTGGTCATGTACGTAGGTTATCAAAACTAAGCACAGGCCCGTCTAGCTCAGTTGGTAGAGCGCAAGGCTCTTAACCTTGTGGTCGTGGGTTCGAGCCCCACGGTGGGCGATTCCAGTTTAGTTAGTAAGTAATTTTGTACCAATCGTACTTTTATGCTCTTTTGCTCCTCAAAAATGCAATGAATATTTATGATACTTTTACATTTCTGTCCTGATCCAATTGGACGATTGTACCAATTAAGAGCCATTTGCCTTGTGAAAGTTGAGAGGAAATATGAAATAAGTGTGGCTCTTGTTCTCATTAGAGCCGTCCGATCCTTGCGCAATCATTGGTAATTGGTCAAGATGATGCCACGGTTTAAAACCCTTCTTATCTCAAAATATTTAAGCAATGATATTCAGCATAGCTTGGTTGGGCTGTGAAATTGGACTAGGTTTATTTTTGGGCAAGTCAATTACGCAAGGGTTAAAACCGTTGTATGCCCAATTCACAACCCGCAAGTGAGGCCCAACGGGCAGCGGGTCATCCGGACGGTCGGGCCAAATCGCAGGTGTATTCTCTCTTAAGGGTTCTTATTTTTATTTGAATAAATTAAAAAAAAAAGTTGAACAGAGGAAATGACTTATCTGTATTAAAATACTAACATGACATCACGTCGAACATCAAAGTAACAGATGGTGGGACATGCCCCTCACCATGGTCTCATTTAGGGAAAGATAAAGCATATCTGGCTAACTCATGAGACACCGAATCACAAGAGCGACGAACAAAGGAAATGAAAATACATTCCCCATAAATGGACAGGATACTGCGACAGTCACTTATAATGCCTCCAAATATGTTCCTGGTCTGCTTACCGCTTGGATAGCTTCAACAACCCTAACACAATCCGAATCTAGTGTGATCGTTGTCTAGTTCCTCCCTTTCGCGCATGATAGAGCTTCGCTAACGCCCACGGCCTCCACCTCTTCTGGGTGAAGATGCCCGAGAAACGTCTACAAAGAGATCCTATGATCCGACCCTCTAAATCCCTACAGACGAGCCCAACACTCCACAACTCCCTTAACTCGTCAAGACCCCGTCCACATTAATCTTTAAGCACCCCAGGTTGGGCGGGGTCCAAGCCTGCATAAATGAAATGCACGCCAAAGCTGGAGTGGGTTCTGCTCGCCCGACCTCACACCATAGCCTCTGTTGAGCCTTCTTTGCCAATGCTGCCACCCTAGTCGGATCACTTATAAATTTCATTGAGACACTAGAAGTTAAAAATTATAATATTTATATGGAATTTAAGGATTAATGCATATTAGCTATGTTTTTTAGAACCAAAGCTAGATTTATTGCAATTCGACGAAACAACCGAATCAAAATAACACGGGAAAACTCCCTCGTCTGGGGCCCACGATTCCCTGCCTAGCACAACCCGAGCTAAATAATGAGTTGCGTCGTTAGTAGAGCGCCTAACAAAAACCAATATACATTAGGAATACCCGCTAAAGCCGCCTACAACCAAAAAAAATAAAATCCATTAACCCCAACAAGTAATCATCATTGGCCACTCCCTGACAATTTGACTCTACCCGTACGACTGTCCAACAACTATATCCGACCAATTTTAAGGCGGCTCGGATGTCAAAAGACTTCAGCCAAAGAAGGGTCGACGCAACCCACTCCCCTGACTTTTCACACCCAAAATCATACTCTGAGAATCTATGATCACCATACCTAGACCGAATTTTCGATTTTGAATGTCAACTACACCGTCTACATTCACCTTCACTGCCCCCTGCTTAGACTGTTTCCATTTCTAGACTACAACCGGTAACTTTCTCTGAGGCGAGGCCAAACTCGTCATCCTCCCCTTCCAGCTAGTCCTCTTCGCCTTGAAAGCCATTGAGTTGAGAGAAAACATCGACCAACGCCAAACCACTTTACGGGAGAAAATCCCGTGAGAAGATTTCTGTTCTTAACCAACACTTGAGCCGAGAATTGGGGGGCAAATTTTTTTAAAAAAGAATTGGAGGCATAATTAGTATTTCACATAAACTGTTGTGGAGTGTAAGCATTGATAAATTGTTTGGTTCATATGACCACCGAGATGAAGAAAAATCTTTAAGCATACTTAGGTGATAACGGGGTTTATCCAGGTTCTCCTTTTCTGATGTAAAATGGTCAACGGCCCAAACAAGGAGTAACCCTCTCATCTCGTCCTTTATTATAAGCTATTTCCTTCTGAATTTCGATCGAAAATAATATAAACAAATAATATTCAAAACAACCGTCTCCAAAAATCCACAGATAAATTCTCCCAAATCTCAATTTCGCACCAGAAATGGCGAGTTGTTGCTTGTGTTTCTGCGACCCTGTGATGTTGGCCAAATCAATCGCCTGCAAGAGCTTTGCGACGAAGAGAAGACCTGGAAACGGCACCGTTTCCATACCTCGCCGTGGCGGCGCCGCCGCTGTGAAATTGTCTCCGAGTAGGTCATTCTGCGCTCCTGCAAGAGCTTCCATGGTGGATTCTTACGAGAGCTCTTCCGAATTCGTCAAGCGCACGGAACAGGCCTGGCTCATCTCTCAGGTACTCCGATTGCCTTCTCTTTCGATTTCTTTGATACTTTGGTTTTGGGGAAAGTGTTCAAAATTGTTCAGCATGTGAGCTTGATTTGTCTTGTTTATGTCTCATGATGATGTTGTTATAAGATTATTCTGATAGCTGAGAATTTATGTTCTTATTCAATTGGTTCGTGGAGATGTGGTGTTGGGTTGTTGTTGGATCATTGTTATTGGTGAATCCATCTTTCTGATCTATTGGAATGCTTTTGAGCACCTTTCTGAAACAGTATATGTTAATCAAAGTGTGTGTTTTAGAGTTCAATATGACTGAAAAGCTTTATATGGGATTTGAATGTTTTGTCGAGTTGGTTCATTAGGAAGCTTGATTTGGTTGGATCGAGTTGACAAACACTGGCTAAAACTCGCGTCTTTGTATTTTTGTTTTGTTGGTTGATAAGTCTAGAATGACAGATGAGAAGTTAGTTGAGTATGGTCTGCTTTGCTTATGTTTATGTATACCCTGATATGTCATAGACGATACAAGCATTTAGGTTTATCTGTCTGACTGAATTGGTAGCTGTATCGTGTTCTGGGTCTGTGAGAACTAAGAATCCACGAGATTTCTTTGGAAGCGCTGAATGAAATTTAGTCCTTTTCCATTGGCAAGTACTGGTCAAGATGCATCACTTGGGAAATTCTTGCACTTGTACATTTTATCGGGTTCTGTCTAGATGTTCTTTTAACTTGTGGTAAAGGCACTATTGAATCCTCTCGATGACATAGGTGAAAGACTTTACATCATGGTTGTCTAGTATTTTCCTTTTGTGGTTAGGGAATTCTCGCCATGCCCCACCTAGTGTCTTTCTACTCCTTCCTATTCTTGTAGATCATCAGATTTTATTTCATAAGAGAGATGGGAGATGAAGTGTGTCAACAAAAACGATCACACTGATACTTCATTGTTCTATTTTGGTAGTCATACTTGACCATATCTATTTGAAAGTCACTGAGCCACCTTTTCCAGTTAATCCCGCAATCCCACCATTAAAAAACTTCAAGCTAGAAATAATGTTCTGTGGTTGAAATGTTCTAACACATTTGGCCCTCATCATGTAACCTGTTGAATACCTGATGTATTTAACTTGTACTCATCATCCTCTTGATTTTTCTGCTTTTTATGTTCACTTAAACATGGTACAGAAGTGGATACTCTTTGTTTCCCTGCAGAAAGGAACTACTTTCCATACCAGTCATAACGGCACGAAGCTAGTTTAGGAGTACCTATAATTTAATATCCACCACAAGCAGGCATTAACAATTCTTTTTTTTCTTCCAATTTAATAAGGTTGAAAGCATGCCCTCTTGGTTATCATTCAATGCTTCCACTTTTGTAGTACTTGGAAGCTACTTCTTGTAGAGTGAAGAACCATTCTTATTTCTATATAACAAACCTTAAATTGCGACACTAGGAGTGGTTTGAGACTTTTAGTTGCTCATGAGTTCTATCTTTATATGCTCCCTAAAGTAAAGGAAGTAGCTTCCTTGGTTTGTGCAGGAGGGTGATTTCTAGAAATCTACTGGTTCTATTTAAGTAGGTTATGCAATCTACATATCATGTGGCCCCTAAATTTTGCAATGCTCGTGATACCTGCAGCAACCAAGGCCAGTCGTGTGCGCTTCCTGTGACTCAAATGGCCACGTTGAATGCAAATGGTGTGCAGGTACTGGTTTCTTTATTCTCGGTGATAACATGCTCTGCCAAGTCCCTTCCAGGAACACCAGTTGTGTTATATGTTGTGGAAAGGTACTGTTGCAACTTGCAAGAGTCTAGTTATGTTGCAAATACCTAATTTTTTTACTTAGTTTTCCAGCAAACATGTTATAAGAGCAACATTACGAGACAACCTTTGCTTTATTGATTTTCCAGGGCTCAACTAGTTGCTCTGACTGTAAAGGAACTGGGTTTCGTGCTGTGTGGTTGGGAGAACCTCCCGCATCTAAACAATAATGCTGCTCCCGAGTTCTGGACCTCCAAAGCATTCAATCTGCAAACAACAATTCAGTTCATTTTCTTTATCGGATTTGAGTTCAATATCACGTGCATATGTAAATCTTACAAAGTTATGGGTATTTTAGGGTATACTGGGCTCTACACTGATCCAATATATCTGTATAGTTTTGTTTTACGTTGTCGATTAAATTTGTAGAATGTGAAGTGAATCATTATTTCATTCCTTCTCTTCACAAGTCAAAGTGAAATTTTGTGCCATATCATTGCATGATCTCTTGTACCATTATGCTTGATGGATTTTTCTTGAGTAACTCAGGTGGCTGAAATTAACCCTTCGCTCAACCAAGGAGTCGATTTATCGTAGGTGTATCGATTATTGGAGAATAGGCAAAATGTGATCCTTGCTAGGGATGGCAAGCAAAATCTTCCTACTTTTATTTTAGGAAAATTAAAATAAATGTTGCCGTACGTGAGTGGGTGGTAGTTTACGCACGTGAAAGTTTAGAGGTTTCGAGTCGGTTTGGTTTTGAACCGAACTTATTAATTCGGTTTTGAGAAATAAAAACTGAAATCAAATCGACGAAATTCGGTTCGGTTTGATTTGTTATGAACCAAATCTCATAAAACTATCACATTTTCTACCGTTTTGACTTATTAGTTAGATTAGTTTGAGTTGATTTCTTAAAATTCTCATATTTTGGACTAATTTTTACTTATTAATTGACTTGTTTTTTGTTGGCCCAATAATTTTAGGCCAAATTGATAAGGATCGATGATTTAAAATGAGTCATGTATCCAAATCGATCGGTTTTTAGTTCAGTTTTTTGTCAGTCCTTATTTTATAAATCAAAATCGAACTAATGGGTTTCGGTTTGGTTCAAATTTGATTTGGTTTTGAATTTAATCAAATCGATTCTTTTTGGTTCAAAATTTTTTTAGGTCGGTTCAATTTGGTTGGTTGGGTTATTTTTGAACAACTGAAACCCAACTAGTAAGTATAGAGTATAGACCACCAAACATAACTCCAAAAGGCCCAACAGGTTTTTTAAACAGTTCAGCCCAAATTAACATTTTCCTCATTAACATAAATAGACGTGGATGTATAGTATGGTTTTGAGTTGCTTAAATCTGAAACGCACGCTCGAGTGAAGATATAGATAGGTGCTCCAAGAAAAAACCCTAGACCAACCCCACAGCCTCTCTCTATAGCTTTCGCTCTCCGTCGCTGCGAGCCATGGCGGACGTCATGCGTATGAAGGAGGTCGAAGAGACCGCCGCGAACTTGGGCATCGATCTCTCTCGCATCGATCTCGACGCCATCGCTCTTCCTCCCGGAGAAGATTTCGGGATCAAAAGGTAGTTTTTTGCTGCGTCCCCGACCTAGATACGCTTCTTGCCTCTGTTGTTCATGCGCTGGATCTTGAGTTTTTTATTTTGATTTTGTTTGTGGTCAGTGATGATGAAGATGTTCATGCCGAGGAAGGTATGGAGTTCGACTCCGGATATGGGAATATTATTGTTGTGGGGAATCTCCCGGTTGTTCCCAAGGAGAAATTTGAGAAATTGGAAGGAGTGGTGCTCAAGATTTACAGCCAGATTGGTGTGATTAGGGAAAATGGTCTATGGATGCCTGTTGACCCTGAGACAGAGAAGACTTTGGGCTACTGCTTCATTGAGTATAATACTCCTCAGGTAATGTAGTGCTTGTTATCCCCTGCCTGGATTTAGTTGTGCTATTTGGGTCTGGCTTAATCAGAGGTTGTACAACTCAAACTGTGTAAAAGGTTTAGCCTTTCAGGTGGTTTCCAAGGGAATATAACTTGAGCTTGACCCCTGGTGTGAATTGTAATATGCAAGTGTAATTCAGCTAGTTGTTGGTTTTTCCTAGTATTTTCATGATGTTCAAATAAATAACTAGTTCTATGAGATGTAATTCAGATTTTGGAGCATGGATCATTCTTAGTCTAAGAATGATGTCATATTATCGGACATGTGGTGAAATTCAATATGCTAAGCTTCATCCTATCTCTTTTTTGCAAATTTTGAAAGCATCGTTAAGAAATGTTTTATGAACATTGTAGGAGGCTGAGCTGGCAAAGGAGAAGACAAATGGGTATAAGTTGGATAGATCCCATATTTTTGCTGTGAACATGTTTGATGATTTTGACAAGTTCATGAAAGTTCCAGATACATGGGCTCCTCCTGAATTTCAGCCATATGTTCCTGGGGTAAGCACACCCTCTCAACAACTAAGAGATTCATTCTAGGATCTGCACTGCTCTGCTCTGCTCTGCACTGTCCTGTTTTATTTGTTCGTTTGTTGCTGCTTATTAAATTGAATTGAGTTAACTATATCTGCTACTCAATAGTTCACTCAAACTAAATGTGTTTGTCAAACTGCTATATACCTGAGTAATGCAGAGTTATTTATCCCCATCACCTGATTCACTCTGATGCTATCTGCAAAAACTACCAAGAAGTAGTGCTTTCTTGAATGTGTTTGTTACATAACTGTCAATGGTATATGACCTTTACAACCCAATCACATTTTTCATACAGTTGTGGGTTGTTTGCCAATTCTATTATTAGCCCGAATTATAGTGCTGCCAATTTCCATTTGTTCAAATGCTCCTTGGTATGGTGGACGAGAAGATTATTTAGCTATGGTTGTCTGTATATTTATTTTCATTGCACATGCCTGCATATACACTATGAAGCAATACGTAGAGTAAATAGCGCACAAGTGATTTGCTTAACTTGTTGAAAATGTCATTAACCAAAGAATACTTGAGCAAACAAATTCTATGTTTGATTCAAGCTTTAAAAGAAGAAGTACTACATTCCCAACTTACTTATTTTGCATATTGTTACATGACCTTTAGGCTTACCTATTGTGTTGATTTGGCACCTCAGATCTCTCTCTCTCTGACATTGATGTATTGTGGAATATATGTTCATATGTTTATCTTACTAACTTGCTATTATCATCACAGGAAAATTTACAGCAATGGCTTACTGATGAAAAGGCCAGGGATCAGTTTGTGATTCGTGCTGGCTCTGATACTGAAGTTCTATGGAATGATGCCAAGTACTTGAAGCCAGATCCTGTATACAAGCGTACGGTAAGACCTTAAGTTGTATGATTGTTTTTCCTGTTGCTTAAAACTGCAACCATCTTTAGAAGATTTTCTAGTCTCTCTGAGTACTTGGATTGGCATGGTGTTTTGCTAGCAGACACTCATAACATGCATCATATTGCATTTTTTTGTTTAGAAATATACCTTTATTAGCATTTGACCTTTAGCAGATAACTTTATCTTCTGTTTTCCCACTTGCTTGAACGACAAACAGTTCTTGAGCACTAAATAATATCATCTGTATTCTTGCTACAGTTTTGGACGGAGAGTTTTGTGCAGTGGTCTCCACAGGGAACTTACTTGGCAACAATTCACAGACCTGGTGCTGCTGTGTGGGGAGGTGCCACAACTTTTAATCGCCTTATGCGCTTTGCACACAGTCAGGTTAGTATTGTTACTTCTTTTCCTAAAACATAACTTATATTCTTGTAATGACCAATTCTATGTTAACCACAGGTTAAACTGATCGATTTCTCTCCTGGCGAGAGATTTCTGGTGACCTACAGCAGCCATGAGCCAAGCAATCCTCGTGATTCACATGTAAGTTCTTTGGTCTGCCATGAATTTAGCGATATTTTTCTTGTGTGGCTTGTTGAGCTGTAATCTGATAATGAGATATTGATAATGTAGAGGGTTGTGCTAAATGTTTTTGATGTGAGAACTGGGAAAGTGATGAGAGACTTCAAGGGAAGTGCCGATGATTTTGCTATAGGAGGAACTGGGGGTGTCTCAGGGGTTTCATGGCCGATATTCAGGTAATATTGGGTTGCAATCATCTATATGAAACTTGTTAGGTTTTGTTACTGAACAGTCCTGTGTTATGACTTTCATTTTTCAGATGGGGCGGTGGAACTGACGACAAATATTTTGCAAGAATTGGGAAAAATGTTATATCTGTTTATGAAACAGATACTTTCACCCTTATTGACAAGAAGTCCCTAAAAGTTGAGAATGTTGTGGACTTCAGTTGGTCTCCGACCGATCCCATTTTTGCACTATATGTTCCCGAACTTGGGGGTGGAAACCAGCCTGCTAGGGTGAGTAATGATTTTAGGTTTCCCTTCATTATTTAGTTTCAATGATTGCATAGTTAATATATGGCTTCGAATTAATGTTTGACATTTATAAATTTGTAGGTGAGTCTTATTCAAATTCCTGGCAAGGAGGAACTGAGACAGAAGAATCTCTTTAGCGTCAGCGACTGTAAAATGTACTGGCAAAGTAATGGAGAATACCTTGCAGTTAAAGTTGATCGTTATACAAAAACAAAGAAAAGCACTTACACAGGATTTGAGCTATTCAGAATTAAGGAGAGAGACATACCTATTGAAGTTCTGGAGCTTGAAAATAAGAATGATAAGATTATTGCCTTTGCCTGGGAGCCAAAGGGTCACAGATTTGCAGTTATCCATGGTGATAGCCCAAGGCCTGATGTTAGTTTCTACTCTATGCGGAGTGGAAACAACAACCGTGTTTCAAAACTAGCTACACTTAAGAGTAAGCAGGCAAATGCTCTGTTCTGGTCACCTGGTGGTCGGTTCATAATACTTGCTGGTCTGAAGGGTTTCAATGGACAACTGGAATTTTTCAATGTTGATGAGCTTGAGACCATGGCAACTGCTGAGCATTTTATGGCAACAGATATCGAGTGGGATCCTACTGGAAGGTAATCTCCCATAACGTTAATCTTATGTTTTATGGTTCCTTTCTCTTGTTGATTGTCATAATTTGAAATTTGCTTTCTCACACTTTCATGCATTATATCCAATATTTTGCATCTCTAGGTATGTTGCAACTGCAGTCACTTCAGTCCATGAGATGGAGAATGGTTTCAACATATGGTCTTTCAATGGAAAGCTCCTCTACAGAATACTCAAGGATCATTTCTACCAGGTAAGATTCTATTTGTAGGTGCCTGATTTCTATAATGTAAAGTAATGGAGAGCATGACAAGTCATTATTTGTTATGGTGAATCAAGTTCTAAATCATAATTATTTACTTGAAACAGTACTTGTGGCGCCCGAGACCACCATCCTTCTTGACTGCAGAGAAAGAGGAAGAAATTGCAAAGAATCTGAAGAAATATACTAAGAAGTACGAGGCAGAGGACCAAGATGTGACAATGCAGTTGAGCGAGCAAGATCGGGAGAAGAGGAAGACGCTCAAGGATGAATGGGAGAAGTGGGTGGGACAGTGGAAGAGGCTGCTGGAAGAAGAGAAGCTTGAGAGGCAGAAGTTGAGGGATGGAGAAGCCAGCGACGAGGAGGAAGAGTACGAAGCAAAAGAAGTGGAGGTTGAAGAACTAGTGAATGTCTCGGAAGAGGTCTTATCTTTTGAATATGATGGTCAGGAGTAGTTAAGTTTGTTATATCGTCTTCATCAACATCACTTCAGTGAGCTTTCAGAATCTAGTTTTAGTTCTTTTGAGATAGTGCGACAACCTCTGTTTTTTCTGACTTTTTGTTTGTTTCAACTCTGCGGACATGAGATTTTTTGACAAGCTTGTTGAATTAATTGTACTACTTTTTATTATCCATGGATTGGCCTGCCCTCGATATTAACTGTTGCATACGTGATCTCAAGTAACTCCCAAATGTATATCTAGTTTGTATATCCAGTTATGTGTAGTTCATGATTATTAGCATGTTGGTAAAGCTATCTTGTTAAATTTTACAAAATGACATTGATATGTTAATAATGTGAAAGAGAGTATATTATATTATTAGTTCATTATAATCATAATCTTTAATGATTTTATAATATAAATTATTATTAATCTATTATTACTAATTTTTATATACAATTTCAAAATAAATTAATAAAAATATTAATAAATAAATACCTAATTCAACTTAGGTTTCAATTGCACATAAATAAACAGTATATGAATGATGATAAATCTCGTCCGCTTCTGATGATGTTCGTTTAGGGGGAAAGTGACACCTTTTAAACATTTTTTTTTCAATTTCAGTCTACTTTGACTGAATTTATAGGACATTTCAGGTTAGTCTATTTCCAGATCAATCCATACAATTTTCTTTTAAGTTTTTTTCAATTTCAATTCTTTCTTTTGAAGTCTTGGTCTACAATTTTTTGTAAAATTGTCAATAGTGTTTAAATGAGATAAGAAAATATAATTTCTCCTAAAAAGTCCATCCAGCATCCACCTTAACCACTAAAAAATATTTGTTAAATAAAGAGAGAATTTAATCGTTTTTATACGTGGAACTTGGACACATTAGGCGTGGTGTTCAACTTTCTCGATGGTCGAGTCTTTTATCATTTCTTTGGTGTAAATGTAATTTAGTTTTGTCTTGTAATATTCTTAATGTTGTCACTTTAAGATAGCAAGAAAAACTTAGATCTAAGACGAAGAATCTTCAACAAAGCCTCATCAGAGCAAGATTGCACTTTCAGAAACAAATTCTCTGAGACTTGTAAGTTGAAAAGATCTTTGGCTTCACTCTCTTTGGTAGGTAACCCATCCTCATCTCTACTGCTCCTATTCCATTTTTTGAATTTTCTATCCAAACAGTAACAAAAGAAAATATGTTTAAATGACGTGAAATAATTTAGTTTTCAGTGATCACTCATTAAGATTTTGTAAAGATCTGCAGAATTATTAAGCCCTTGAGTACTCACATTTCATGAGATTTATGTTTTGGTTAGATTATAGTTCAAAGCAGACTTGAAAATGCTATGTTTTTGAAATTATTGAAGTTATTATGTGGATTGATTGAGCTCTTGATAATGGTTGTCCTCTAACCAATAGCTTGAGCTTTGGGGTAGTGGTAAGTTAAACAGGATAGTTATAAAGCTGGCTTGACTCTTGAGTCACTAAGGGAGGTAAAAATATCTGAATTTGACGGGGCAGGAGCGGGGTCTATACCCTAAATCCGCCTCATTGTCATCCTGTTGAAGTCTTGTACTTTTAGGTGGGTTGAGCTTTAACACAGCCGTACATAACCTAATATAAGTTTCCTTAGTGTGACTAATATTTATTTTCTGAAAAAAACAAGCAAGTTTCAATATCCCATTGGGGAGTATTCACCTCATGTGAGTTTTTTTGTTTCTGTAATGAAAGTGAAAGTTTCATCATACATGTTATCATCTCGGTGATGATTTGCCAGGAATTTGTGTAGATGGCTTCGGTTTCAATGGATCCCTTCCTTGGAAGAGTGATATCAGTTTTGGAAAGGGAAGCTTCCTTGTTGGGAGAAGTTGGCGACGAAATAGATCTAATCAAGCGGGAGTTTGCAACCATGGGATCATTTCTGAAGGATTCCGAGAAAAAGAATGGTTTGACAGAAGGCAAGAAGACCTGGGTGGCACAAGTGAAGGACATTGCGTATCAAGTGGAAAACATCATAGATGAATTCACTTATCACGTTGACAGCCAGCAAGTTGGAGGGCAGTTCACTAGATTCCTCCGCAAAACTTTTTACTTCCCCAAGAACCTCTGGGTGAGACATCAAATTGCAACCAAGCTGCATAAGATCAGCAAAACCATGAGAGCTATTCCTGAAATGAACAAGAGGTATGGTATTGAACGAATAGAGGGAAGCGGTAGTTTCCAAAACGACGGGAATTGGCTAAGAAACCTTGGGGAGTCATCTCTTTTGACTAATGAAGATAATATTGTGGGGATAGAAAGTGAAAGACAATTGCTGATGGGATGGCTAATGGATGGAGTGGCACAGCTGAGCTTTATTTCCTTAATTGGAATGGGCGGGTCCGGAAAGACCACACTTGCTGCCAAAACCTACAATAATGAGACTTTGAAGAAGTATTTTGGATGTTACGCATGGATTACTGTCACCCAAACATACGTAGTGGATGATTTACTCAAAAGGTTGATTAAGGAGTTCTACGGGGCAACACATGAAGAAATTCCTCTCGACTTGAATTCTATGGCCTACAAGGATTTATTATTCATGCTTGTGAACTACTTGAAGACCAGAAGGTACCTTGTAGTCCTTGACGATGTTTGGGATGCAAAAGTCTTGATGGAAATGATAATGTTGTTTCAAAACTCACATCTTGGAAGTCGGATCATAGTTACAACTCGAAATGAAGATGTTGGTTATTTTCCTTTCGGAGTTCCAAGTCGTTCTCATCACATTCAACCACTGTCAATGGCGGAATCTTGGACCCTTTTCAGCATGAGAGCATTCTCAAGTTGTGATAACAAATCTTGCCCTTTAGAGATTGAACATGTAGCTCATGAACTTGTTGGACGATGTGAGGGCCTTCCTCTTGCAGTTGTGGCTTTGGGGGGTTTGATGGCTTCGAAAAGAACAAAAGAAGAGTGGAACAAGGTTCTTGGCAACTTGAGTTGGCAGCTAAACAACAATCCTATGCTAGAAGCAGTGACAAAGCGGATCCTGTTTCTCAGTTTCAATGATTTCCTTATCAGTTAAAGTATTGTTTTTTTGTATTGCTCAATTTTCCCTGAAGATTATTGTATTGAAACAGATCTACTTATCAGACTGTGGCTAGCAGAAGGATTTGTCGAACAAGTTAATCGGGTGAGGCCGGAGGAGGTGGCAGAAAGTTATCTTTTCAAACTCGTTTCTAGAAGCATGCTTCAAGTCGTTGTGAGGGATAGAGATGGAAGGCCAAATCAGTGTAAGATGCACGACCTCATGCATGAACTTGCTTTATCAATTGCAGAAAGAGAGGATTATTTCGTTGCATACGATGGCAGACAATCATTTAAAAATCATGAAAACCAACGTCTTTCAGTTCAAGTAAGTGACAATGAGCTCAAATCCTACATCCGCATGCCTCATCTCCGGTCACTTCTTGTTTTTGTGAATGACTTGGGCGACACTCCATGTTTCTCTGATACGACGCTTCCCTCTCGATTAAAATTGTTAAGAGTGTTGCATTTGGCGAATATGCAGATTTTTAAGGTTCCGTGTGAGCTGCCATATTTGTTCAACTTAAGGTACTTGAGCTTGAAGGATACTCCAATCAAGAAGCTCCCTAAATTCATAGGAAACCTGCACAACCTTGAAACTTTGGACATCGCGGGGACACTAATTGAGAAGCTTCCAAGCGGAATAGCAAAGTGTAAGAACTTGAGAAGCTTAAATATGTATCGTAATGGAAAGTTTGATGAATTCAAATTTATGAATGGTATGCAAGCACCGTCCGACATTTGTAAACTGAAGAAGTTGCAAGTTATGTATTGCATTGAAGCAGATGGTGACATCATAAAACAGGTAGGCAACATGGTGCAACACAGAGAGGTTGGGATCACGAATGTGAGAGAAGAAGACGGGATGAACTTATGTGTTTCAGTCCAGAAACTAAAGTTGCTTCACTACTTATCTTTGATGGCAGCGGATGAAGAGATGTTTCTTGAAATCGAGGCATTGTCTTCCCCTCCTCCCTTGCTTAGAACTCTTGTTTTGGCTGGAAAATTGGGGAAGATGCCAAACTGGCTTCCCTCGCTGCAGAATATCACCTACTTGTTTTTGTATTGGTCTAGATTAACCGATGATCCACTCCCGCTCATTGGGGCACTTCCTTGTTTGGCAGAGCTAGATCTTGTTGGTGCCTATATAGGGGAATCGTTTTCTTTCGTTGGAGGTTTTATTAATCTCAGACGATTGAGTTTGTGTAATCTCTCTCAAATGACAGAGATATTTATCGAGAAAGGAGCGATGCCAGATCTCCGGGTTATGTACCTTATTGAAGTCATGGAGTTGAAAACACTTCCTCGTGGTATTGAATACCTCACAAAACTTGAAGAGTTGTGAAATTCTGATTTCGATCGTCAGGCCAAGATGTCACGCACAATGTCAAGACAATGTTCTTGACAATGTTCTTGACAACTCGTCAGTAAGCAGATACGAACAATAAAGCAACAAAACAGTAAACAACGACACACAATATGTTTACCCAGTTCGGTGCTAACTCACCTACG
>JAYMTP010002528.1:0-19406 GCA_036897365.1 Geranium brycei
TCTATTTCTCGAACGAAGTGAAGAGGTAGGCAAGTCGCCTTTACTTAATTAAATAAGGGTCAAACGAAGATATAGTCGTTTTTATCTATATGCTCTTATATGGGCCTATCATTGACTGTTACATCATTTACCCATCTATTTTATTATTATTACTGTTGAAATATTAATGTGATTACTCCTCATCAGCTTAATTGCCTCACCTTTTAAATTGAATTATATAAAGGTCTTTTTCCCTCAAATGTATGGTAGTGAATTATTAGTGGAAAAATGAACGTGGAATTTTTTTTTCTTTTGAAGAATTACACCTTTTTAAAGTATTAGAAAAATTCTACCCACCCTTCTCCATAAGATTTGATTATATAATCTTTATATTAAAAGTATGAGTCTTAAACTACTAGAATATTCTCTAAAATATATAATGTTATCGATGATATAGAAGCATTACAGTGAGTTTGTTACCGTATACAACTATTATTAGTCCGTTTTGTCATTTTCAGCATTGTTATTCCCAATTCAGTATCATTATATATCATGAAATGTTTCTTTTTGATTATTTTAGATCCAAGACTCAAGCATCATAATGTACATTAGATGTATCATGTATGACAAAAAAACATGCCTTTCACTTATATGTTGGCATTTTAAATGAGTTGTTGGAATTACACATATCTTTTAGATGCTTTATTACATTTAAATAAATTAATCATAGTTGGCATAATGATAATTGGTTAAACTTAGGCAGACAATTACCATCTCCATAGTGGGTCCAACCATCTAAGTATTTATTGAGTGAGGTCCAACGGGATTGACCGACTACTGGGCTTGATGGGCCTGTATAGTTTGGTTCCCTATTCAGGCCCAATTTATTTTTAGAACCTTCCGATTTCCAAAACCAGCCTATTGGACATGGGCCACTGTTAAGGGCCTAATTTGTCAACTGACCCATCCATTTTTTTTTAAAAAAGATCCTTAATCACCATTAAATAGGGATGACAAGAAAATTCGAACCCGACGGATACCTGATGAACCCACCCAGATCGAAACGGGTGAAACCCAAACTTTTGCAGATTAAGGTCTGGTTCGGGTTTTTTGAACATGTGTGGGTCGGGTTAGGGTCGACTTGTACCTGATCCAATTTCGACTCGCACCCACACAAATTTCATTTTTTTTATGGGTAATTACAGATAAGTACACCCGCCGAAACTTCATTCCAGGATCAGTACCCCAAGTTTTAAAAAAAGTTTCTCGGTCCCCCAAATTTAAAACGTTAACACCTTACTACTTTAGTCCAAATTCAGTTGAATCTAACAGCTCTATTTTTGTAATGACTAAAATGCCTTCCATACATAATTACCAAATTACATAATTATTTGATGAAATGTTGAATGACAATTTTACCCTTTATCAAATAACAAAATAAACTCATGCTTTGAGGCAAATTTGTCTTTTCATATAAACAAATAAAATAAATAAAATTTGATTTATTTATTTTAATAAATAATCATTCAAAAATATTAAAATTTTAATTTAAAAGACAAAAATGCCCTCAAATATAATTCTAATTTTCAAAAAATGTCATACCCATTATCTCTTCTTCCTCTCTCACCTCTGTCAAGCTCCATACAATAGAAGAATCTCACCTCCATAATACAATACAAAGCTTATCTTTTCCAGAAACAACAAAAATTTAAAGGGGAATGGACGAGTTCGGGGAGGGGAAGGGACGAGAAGCTGGACGAGGTGAAGCCGTTAATGAACATACGATCGTGGTCGTCGTCTTCGCGCAACATCTCCGGGAGAAGAACCCTAGCAGCCGACCGGAGGCGAAGAAGCCTCGCTAGACTCCTCTGCTGCATCAGAACCTAGATCTGGCCGAGTTCGACCCAGCCTCAGAACCCAGATTTGGCAAAATCGACAAACCCAATCGTCGAAAGGCACTCCTTCGTGTGTCGATGTTGGCATGTATGCCGCCGACGAGACCATCTTCGCCGTCGACCTTCACCGGCGACAGCTGAAGCGAAGGGAAGTCTGCAAACTAATTTGGGGCTTTTCGAGGCCAAGTCTGGGACGATCTCAAGCGGCAAAGGACCATACTCAAGTGATGATCTCCGGCAGCAAGGGACCTCGCCGGAGCTGGATCGTCGAGATTGGTCGACGATGGTCGAGCTCCCCAGGAGGATCTGCGAGAAAGAAAAAAGAGGGGAAAATTGTGAGGGAGGAAGGGCAAAAATGCCATTTTTTACATGTTATTTTTAATTATTTTTCTTTTCTTATTTTGTTTATTTGAAAATACAAAATTTCCTCTAAACTTTAGGTTTAATAATTTGTTTTGCAAATGAGGATAAATCTGTCATTTTAACTTATAAAATAATTGTATCATTTTAAATTATAACCGAGGGCATTTTTGTCATTACAAAAATAGAGCTGTTAGATTTAACTGAATTTGAACTAAAATGTTAACGTTTTATATTTGGGGGATCGAGAAAAAAGTTTTCAAACTTGGGGGACTAATCCTAGAATGAGGTTTCGGCGAGTGTACTGATCTGTAATTACCCATTTATATATAACTACTATTAAAATAGGAAAATAAAAACAAACGTCAATCGTCGGATGAAATATGATCAATGGCTCTCATAAATAACTAATTTTTCAGAAAATTAATTCAATAAGCATGCGAAATGGCAAATCTGTCATTCTGCACTCACAAATTCGGCGCAGAAACTGTTCGCGATTCGCGATTCTGCACGCGATTGATGCCAATTCTGCAGCAACTTGTCGCGATTATGCAGCAATTGGTTGCGATTTTACATCAACAATGACGATTCATCAACCGATTGATCGATATTTGACAATCGATGGTCGAAATTTCAATTTACTTTGTCAATTATGTGATTTTTCTTGATTTTCTGTGTCGATTGAACAGTCAATCAGTCATTGTTGATTGTTCTTCGTGATTTCTCAACAATACCGTGTCTGGTTTGAAACATGTTTCTAGTTTTCTTTTAAACTTGCTCTAATTGTGGCAACATCTTGAAATTTCATTTGTTCTACATTGACTATATAAAACACGTTTCTGGTTTTCACCAAATTCTGTCAAATTTTAGCTTCTGCAACAAAATAAATATGTTTATGAGAATAAATTCCCTATTTTGAATTTCATATAACTTACTTTACTGGAAAATACTAGAAAATATATACCTAGATGATCTTCCAGGAACACGTTTCAGATTTTTTTATTGTGTTTTATTATTTGATAAGTTAACAATTCAATGCATGATTCGAATTGCAGAAATTGTTTTCAAAGAGGTGGCGGTTAGAAATCTTTATCGCTATTTTTTTCATAACTTTACGACAATACATCTTCTTCAATTTATCTTCTTCGGTTCAACTTCTACGGTTTCATGTTCTTCGATTCGTCTTGGTCGATTCGTGTTCTTCGATTCGTCTATGTCAATTCGTCTTCTTCGCCTCAGAGCCTCAGCGTCGTAAAGCTCAGTGAAAGACATGAAATGACCATAATGCCCCTAGGCCAAGTTAGCGAAATAGAGAAATGACCAAAACAAATTGCAAGTTTGAAATATTTACGCCTTCATGCCACCGCGTCAAACTCAACCGTTGCTCGTCTCATCGTGTGGCTGACATATGTTCCTATTTTCCTATTTAAACCATAGGTTTCTAGCGGATTACTCCCCTATATATTAATTTTTTAACCAAAAAGTGGAAAAACATAAATTCTAATTACCCACTCATGCAAAAACCCTAAATTAATATAATAAACATATATTTGTATTAATTTTTTTTTGCTTGTATTATAAAAAATTGTTAATTAAATTCAAATTTAAATTTTCGGATCGGGTTTAGAGTTTCGGAGAAAACTTGTACTCGACGGGTTTTTCACGAGTCAAGCTCATGCTCACCGGTGAGTGGGTTTTTTCGTGGGTCGGGGATCCGTTCGAAGCCAGCGGGTTCGGGTTTGGCCAAACATGTTCCGTTACCATTCCTCACATTAAAATTCATAATTAATCCTCCACCCTAAGCATTTGATTTAATGTTAAGCATGATTTTACGCCAATTAATAATAATTGAGCAAGGCAGTAACGTCGTTTACATAACTTTAGGGGTATAAATGCAAATTTCCTAAAATTACCGGGAGATAATGGCAAGAAGGAATCGCAAGTTACCGACACAACAGTGCTCCCTCGCTCGCTCGGCATGACAAGAAGGAATGGTTAACCAACCACGAGATCTCAGTTCTCACGCGCTCGATCGCGCGTGGGTACTGGCGGCGGGAAGGGCTCGACACGGGCAGCGTTTTGAATGGTAACTTATGGTCAATTTAAGATCCAACAACAAGCACTGCCGAATGGACCCCACGCGCGCTCTACACGCGTGCAATTCCTGTCTTTGTATTTGACTCCGTCTGATATGATACGAGTGGCGGGAAATATCTCATTTCCATTTGAAATATATGACTAAAATGCCCTCATTGACCGTTTCCTGTGATGGCATTTTATCAGATTAAAATAGAGTTGGGTAGTTTTCAACATCATAGGGACAAATCCGTCAACTGAAAAAAGCGGTGATGGCGCCACCAGAAATACATACATGGCTAAGCAAGGGCATATGTGGAATGGAGCAATAAATAAGAAAACTGTTGGTGTTGGTGGGTGGGGCTGGCTGGGGCTGGGGTGGGGAAGGCAAAAAAGAAAAAGATTTTAAGAAATAAATAAAAAAACTGAAGTTGAAAAAGAAAAAGATAATAATAATAATAAATAAGCGGACGCGAAAGGAGATTGAAATAGGATTAATGGCGCGGTTGAGATACGGATGCCATAGCAGTGCCTCTCAAGGCTCCCTTTGTCCCTTATCGCCACAGTTTCAGATTTTCCCAGAAAGAGAGAGAAAATTTCTCAGAGGGAGCTCAGAAAGAGGGACAATTTCACAAACCCTAACACTCCACGGCGCCTTCTCAAAACTGTTAATATCGCCGGCTCGCGGATTGTAGAATTCAATCGACCTACCCAGGCAGGTCGGCGCAGCCTGTATGTTGAGGTGTTGTTGGTTTGGGATTTGGATTGTGGAGGTCCTAGATCAGGTGCCCGTGGCTTGACTGTGGTTTGGGCGTTCGATCTGGTCTCGAGAGACCTGGAAATGGACATTTCTGAGCTGTGTTTGGCGATATTCGAGCCCTAGGATCAGCGTCTTGGGGTTGCCTTGTATTGGGGTTGCTGCCGATCATGATTTATGGTTCGATCTGGTTATGTTAATTGTAGGAGGTGGAGTATTGAGCTCCGAGTGTCGCTAGTACGGTTGGATTGTGGCTGCCGATGCTATTGGTTTGGTTTTCATGCCGCCAGAACCATTGTCTTGGGATCGGAAAGACTTGTTCAAGGAGAGGAAGCAGGAGCGGTCGGAGCCATTCGGGCCGGTAGCGAGATGGAGAGAGTCGCCCTCGCACCATGCCCACCGCGAGTTCAACCGCTGGGCTCCATCCGATTTTCGCAGACATCCAGGTCAGTTTTGGCTTTCTCAGTACCTATTCATGTTAGATTTAGAGCCCCTCTCTCTGGGTTGGGCTGGTAGATGCTAGGGTTGCTGAACTCTGTTATTGATTTGAAGACCAGAGGAAATTGGGGTTTCAGAGGTTCATTATGCTACCCATATGGTGAAATTTTGTTTTGGTTAGATCTGGTTGGACTTCCATTGGAAAGTTTGCTTTTTTCTGTGATTATGATAAATATATTTTTAGGGATTGTGCATAATTTACATACAGAAGTTTATTTGAAACAAGTAGTCATATCTACTTGTGTTCATTGTCTCTGATTTTTTACTTTACTAAAATATTTTCTGAAGGTCACGGTAAGCAAGGTGGGTGGCATATGTTTTCTGAAGATTGTAATCATGGGTACACCCAACCTAGGCCTTGTGACAGGATGCGCGAAGATGATACCTGCAGAGACTCTATAGGGAAATATGGCCGAAACAGTAGAGACAACCGGGGATCTTTTAGCCAGAGAGATTTGAGAGGCCATTCCTTGGAAACAAGTAACGAGTCTCCAAACATCCCTGGGAGGCCGCATGAAATGAATGATCAGAGGGCTGTTGATGATTCTTCAGCATACACATCTCATACTCATTTTGACTGTAGCAACACTGGTGATCAGCTTCCCTTGAAAGATAAACATGATAAGTTAGGGGTCAATGGGTCTGGCACAAGCCAGAGATGTGATAAGGAGAACCCACTGGGTTCACTTGAATGGAAGACCCTGAAGTGGGCTCGTTCTGGGAGTTTATCTTTACGTGGGTCTGGTTTCAACCACTCAAGTAGCTCAAAGAGCATGGGGGCTGTAGATTCTAGTGAAGCAAAGGCGGAGTCACTGCCAACGAATGTTTCACCAGTTCGGTCCCCAGCTGGAGATGCTGCTACCTTTGTTACTTCTATACCTAAAGAGACTATATCTAGGAAGAAACCTCGTCTCAAATGGGGTGAAGGACTGGCAAAGTATGAGAAAAAGAAAGTTGATGTCCCTGATGAAGGTTTGAACAGAAATGTGATTGTCTTTTCCGCAAGCAACTCAGATCCAGTCTATGCTAATGGTTCAAGTTTTTCTGACAAAAGCCCTAGAGTCAACAGTTTTTCAGACTGTGCCTCCCCTGCAACTCCATCCTCTGTGGCTTGCAGTTCTTCACCAGGTAATTTGAAAAGTTCCTCATTTTTAGAGATAAACGTCTTGGACTTAATTATTTTGTTTTAACTCATTCTATGTTTCAGCATAGTTAAGTTTCTTATATGCATTGGATTGTATCACAAATACAATAATAGAGCTGTTATTATATTGGCACTCCTTTATCAAGTATACCTCTGGTTTGTTGCCTTTGCTGTACTGTGTGTAGAATTTCTGAAGCAGCATTCAGTTGGGGTAGGGTGGGTTGTACATTGACATTGTTTGGTCTTTAAGAAGATGCTTGATATCTTTGGTTACTAAAGCACTAGCATAGCCAATGATGTTATCATAGTACCTGCGATAAAACCTAATAGCTATACTGCTACTGGGATCATGTCAACTATGGATGCATCTGTACAAATGATAATAAAGCCATTAAATTACCAAATCAGCGATCCATGAAATTAAACTATTCTCATATCAGACCACAAACAAAATTATTTCAAATTAGAATGTCAGTTGGAATGTTCTGCATTCTATTGTTTGTATCTTGATTTTAGCGGGAAGCTTTTCAACAAGACGACATGTAACGCTTATTCCCTGTTGCTTTTTTTTAGTATTTCTTGTGTTTGCTAACCAGTTTACTTGACCTTCAAAAGTTAGGTTTGTAGTTGCCATTTCCTCAATTATATGTACTAGGCCTATATTCAGTGTCTATTTTGTTTATCTTTATCCCGTTTCTACATTCTGTGCAAGCAAGTGTTGAAGTGCATCCTATGATATGTAACTCTTCTCAAAATAAGCTTCCTATACTTTCTTATTGTATGTTCTGTATTTTTTAGGGCCTTCTTAGCAGTGCGGCTTCCCTGTGCTTGTGGTTATAATTTAGTAGATGTTTTTAATCCATTTAGTTCCCTGAGTTCTTATTTTGTAGTAAACCTCAGAATCAAATTATTGATACTATATTCTAACGCTTTTCATCTAGATTCATATCTATTATTTTTTTCTTGTTGAGTTAATTGTTTTTTCAAACATGCCTGCTTCTATTCGTTTAGATTCTACCATGCCAATGAGACATCATCTTTTTATGGCTTTGAAATGTATTGGATGTTCTTCCCGTAAAAGCAATTGCGAGCATGAACTGCTTAGAATCATTATTACCATTCTGCTGTCCCTGTCATATTTGACGCATTTGCTTTTGCTACAGGATTGGAGGAGAAATTATTTGTCCAGACAATAAAGAATGATGATAATGGTAATTTATGCATGTCACCGGGTCCTGGGGTGCTGAGTCATCTTGGGAGATCCCCTTTTAATTTAGAGAAGATGGATGCAAGTTCAATTGCTAATTTAGCTTCTTCACTTACTGAATTGTTACAGTCTGATGATCCAAGTCCGATGGACTCTAGTTTTGTCAGATCTACAGCGATTAATAAGTTGCTTGTGTGGAAAGGTGACATTTCAAAGGAATTGGAGGTTACAGAGACTGAAATAGATATGCTTGAAAATGAGCTGAAGTCACTGAAATCTGAGTCTGGTGGGATATGTGCTCGTCCAGCAGCCTCTAGTTCGTTGCAAGTTGAGAGCAATGTAAATGCTTCCAATGAACAAGGTTTCTTGATTCCTCGACTTGCTCCCTTGCAAATGATTTCTTGTGGGGATACTGCTATGGAGGAAGTGGCACTCTACAATGGGGCATTGGAAGATGCCCATGCAGACGTTAAAGGTGAAGATATCGATAGTCCAGGAACTGCTACGTCTAAGTTTGTTGAACCACCTTCATTGGTGAATTCAATCTCTCCATCTGTTGTGGGGGGAAATGTTGAATGTATGGGCAACTCACTTCCAGCTCGTATTGCAACCCCGGGATTAAATTGCTTGATATCCGGTTTGCTTGAGAAGACTGGTGAACCTACTTGTGAACGTGACATTGCGTTGAAAATAGTAAATGCTGAACCTGTTTCCTGGGATTTTAGTTTGCATGCTAACAAAGAAGGTATGCCATGTAAGTTAATATTGGCCTCCAATAAAAAGTCTGCAGATCAAGCACACGAAGTATTTAATAAGTCATTGCCATGCAATCAATATAAGTCTGACACATTGGAAGTTACCAGTGACTCGATTTGCCAAAATAAATCTTTGATTAGAAAAATATTTGCCACAAGGAAGCGCTTAAAAAGATTCAAGGAGAGAGCCGTCACCCTTAAGTTTAAAGCCCTTCGGCATCTGTGGAAGGAAGATTTGCAAGTGCTATCTATAAAGAAACACCGTGCCAAATCTCAAAAAAAACTAGAGTCAAGCTTACGTATTGCTCAAAGTGGGTTCCATAAGCATCGCTCTTCCATCCGCCCCCGCCTTCCTTCTCCTGGTAAGCACACCTCTGCATTTGTTTCTGGCAAGGCATGATTATAGGTTCAAGTTTGCTACTTCAGAAAAGAAAACACGATTAATCTGAGCAGGTTCTTTTAATCATTCATTTACTCATCAATAGCAGAGCGGTAGGTGTATTATAGGATCTTGATGTTTTAAATATCTGTATCATGGTGTTGCTGGAGGAAGCAGGTTGCTTAGTCTGCTTTAGTATAATGTATTCTTAGATATCGCATGTTTTTTTATGATTGTTGTGCCATGTTTTATTCGTCTTAATTACAGTGATGGAATTAGGACCTCTAGAATATATTCCTGTATGTTTGCGTACCTTTTCATATGAAGAATGCCTGCTTAAATCCCGATCCTCGTTTAGGTATTTCTTATGAAATTTGGTTGTTACTGATTGTTGAATGGCTATGCCTATGTTCAGTTATAATATTTAATTTTATGCCAGACATGCATCTTACACCTGGGACCTTGGTGGTTGGCCAAGGTTGAAATGTTGATGCTGCTTCCAGTCATCTCTTATGGCTTCGTAGGTCCCTTGAATTTGGTGAAAATAGAAAGTAATTTGTTACTTTTGTGTGGCTTTTGCAATACTGCTGGATAGTGCGCTGGTCTCTTGAATTTAGTGAAAATATATAGTAGTTTGTTACTTTTATGAGGCTTTTGCAATCCTTGTGGATAGTGCCTTGCTGGATCTGGTTTGTGTCTCCTCAGCAACATATTTCCAATAGACATTTCTGGTTAACAAATTTATCTCTGTGATTGAATTCCATTTTTTGCAAGGCATGTCTTTGTTGATTATAACATGTTTTATGTTTTACTAGTAGGTGTTCAATATTCTCCTCTTGTCGTGTTTGTTCATTAATGAATTGTTTGTGTATTTTTAATCGTGGATTTTGATATTGGTTTCTTTTCTTGAAAGAACTTGTGTGACGCATAGAATGTTGAGTTAGAGACACCCATTAATTTGTTTGGTTTGTATGTTTGATGACAGGAAGTTTAAGCATGATCCCTACTGCAGAGATACTTAATTTTATGGGCAAGATACAGTTAAGTTTCGAAGTGAGGCCTTACAGGAATGCTATAAAGATGCCATCATTAATTTTGGACAAGAAAGAGAGGACGGTCTCAAGGTTCGCCACTAGTAATGGGTTAGTTGAGGATCCATGTGCTGTTGAGAAAGAAAGGGCCATGATCAACCCTTGGATGCCTGAGGAGAGGGAAATTTTCATGGAAAAGCTAGCAATATATGGGAAGGATTTCAGTAAAATCGCTTCATCTCTCAAACACAAGACTACTGCAGATTGCGTAGAGTTTTATTACAAGAATCACAAATCTGATTGCTTTGAGAAAACAAAGAAGAAGCTAGACGTCAGGAAGGGAGGGAAGCCCTCTGCTAGTACCTACATGATGACGGCAGGTAAAAAATGGAATCGAGAGGTGAATGCTGCATCCCTTGATATGTTGGGTGCTGTTTCAGTGATGGCAGCTCGTACAAACAGCAATATGGTAAATCGCCATGCTGGAAGGTTCTATTTAGGTGATTACAGTGACTCAAAAATATCTCAGGGTGATGATAACAACCTAGAAAGAACTAGCAGTTTTGATCTGGGCAATGAAAGAGAAACAGCTGCTGCTGATGTTCTAGCTGGTATATGCGGCTCTGTGCTGTCAGAGGCAGTGAGTTCATGCATCACAAGTGCTGTTGACCCTGGGGAGGGCTATTGCAATTGGAAGTACCAAAATGTAGATTCTGCTATAAAACGGCCTTTGATTCCTGATGTCTCCCCAAATTTGGATAATGAAACTTGTTCAGATGAGAGTTGTGGGGAGATGACATCTGTTGATTGGACAGATGAAGAGAAGTCCATCTTTATCCAGGCTGTGTCGTCCTATGGCAAGGATTTTGTGCAGATTTCACGTTGTGTCAGAACAAGGTCCAGGGATCAGTGTAAGGTCTTCTTTAGCAAGGCTCGAAAATGTCTACAGTTGGATTTGATACGTGCTAGGAATGTAAATGTGGGAAAACCAGCCAGCGATGATACCAATGGAGGCGGAAGTGATGCTGAAGACACATGTCTTGTGGGGACTGGCTCAGTTGTCTGCAGTGATAAGCCAGGCTTGGAAATGGACGAGGACCTGCCTTCATCTGTTATTGTTTCAAACAATGATGAATCTGACCCTGCTGAGATTGTGAACAAGATCAGTCAGAACTGCTTGGAGGCTGTGTTGACTTCAATCCCTGAGGAATACGAGATGACCAACAAACCTAGGTCAGTTGGTGATGTTGATGCCTCTGAGTTACTGCACCCCCCTAAAAGTGCAGTTACACTGATCAATGCAGAAGATGGTGGAGGGGGGCAGGTAACTCAACGGGAAGCCTTATTTTCTGGGTGCGGTCAGAATGGTAGTCAAGATGAAAATTGCAATGCAGGTACAAGTGGCCAGGATAGGGACTTACAGTGCTCAGAACGGGATTCAAAGACTATCCCTAATCATTCCCACATGGTTGCAGAGACAAGTTGTTCACAGCTGAGTCGTAACTCTGAAAATGGACACCTGTATTCTCTGCCATTGAAGTCTGTGGAAAAATCTCACGTCAACTTGTTGCAGCTAGAGAGGGCTGTTGCTACTGCAAATTCACCGTCGCAAGATTCTGCTGTTCAATGCGAGAAAACTCTGAACCAAGATAGATTGTCATCAACACATGATTCTGAGAATCAAGATAAGCAGTGTCGTAAATCTGTAAGCAAAGAGAATTATCAGCAGAATATTTCAGGCCAACTGAATCACGCGGAGTCCTCTCTAATTCTCAGGGGTTATCCGTTAAAGCTGTCTTGCAAGGAGGAGGTGGGGAATGGAGATGTCAGTTGTATGCAGCAGCTTCCTAAAGTTGAAGGCCTTTCAAAATTTGAAGGAAACTTTTCCAAAGGGCATCTTAGACAGGGTTGCCATCTTCAAAAATGTAGCAGCAGTTCAAGTTCTCATTCAGTTGCCGAGGTTCCTCTCCTACCTCAAAACTTGGAACAAACAAGTGATTATCAAAAATCACGTTCAAGGAGTTTATCAGATACAGAGAAACCATCAAGGAGTGGTGATGTGAAATTGTTCGGTACGATCCTTACTACCCCATGTTCGCAACAGCCAAACTCTAACACTCAGGAAAATGAAGAGAAGGGTAATGTCCATAACAGTATGGACATAAACTCAAACTCAGCTCCCGTGAAGTTTGATCGTAGCAACTATTTGAGCCCTGAGAGTATTCCCATGAGAAGTTATGGGTTCTGGGATGGGAACAAAATACAGACGGGTTTTACCTCGTTGCCTGATTCTGCCATTTTACTTGCCAAGTATCCTGCTGCATTTGGAAGCTATCCCGCACTATCCAAAATAGAGCAGGAGCCCATGCAAGCGGTTATCAGAAGCAACGAATGCAGTTTGAATGGAGTTTCAGTTTTTCCCACGAGCAGCAGCAATGGAATCACTGACTATCAGGCTTTTAGATGCCCCGATGGCACCAATGTCCATCCATTCAGAGTAGAAATAAAGCAGCGTCAAGAAGTGCTCTCAGAGATGCAGAGATTGAATGAGTTTGAATCAATGTCAACCTTGCAGCATCAATCAAGAGGTACGGGTGGAGTAAACATTGTAGGTGGAAGTGGAGGTGGAGTTCTCGTAGGAGGACCAATGCCATGCACCAGCGTCTCTGATCCCGTGGCAGCCATCAAAATGCACTACGCCAAGGCAGAGCCGGGAGCATTATGACAGGCAGCAGATGATGGAGAGGTAGGGGGGGGGGGGGGCCAAGGGCGGGGGTTGAAAGCGGGAGGGGGGGGGGGGGGGGGGGGGGGGGGGGGGGACATAGGCCGGTAGTTGAAATGCGAAGAGGGAGGTAAGCCCGATATTCGCCATTGCATGTACATTTGTTTTTGTATTTGTTCAGTGAAATGATAGGGCAGTAGAGTATGGAGTAGGGGTCATTTGGTAAAGTATTGTAGGTGCTTGTTGTAGTTAGCAGCTTTGTATTTGTTGTATTTGATGAGGAAAATACAGAAATAATCTGCAGAATTTGGGAGGGGCTTTGTGTTCTGATGTTTCCCTCCATTTATACCATCTAATTCATTTGCTCATCATTGAATCGAACTTCTGTTTCCTGTGGATGTTTGGGACTTCGTGGGCGGCTATGTGATCACAAAATTTGCTGTCTTTTTCATAAAAAGACTATTAAATTGACCTGGTGTACCCAATCTAGACGGGATCACAAAACTCGCTCCATTTTCAACCTTACTTGATTTATTGTTTGTACTAAGGGTGGCAAAACACTTCCAACCGTCAACCCTAGTTGATTTATTGTTTGTATTAGGGTGGTAAAACACTTCGATCCCAACTGGACTCGATGTCCCTGGTTGGGTCTAAAATATTTTGGGGACTAGGCTGGAAATGCAAATTGAACTAGCTTTAGGACAAGTCCGAACCAAAGGAGAATGGGTTGATGTCTACCCAAGTAGACACGAGTTATTTGGTTGATGTGGAGGGTTTACAACAATATTAATAAAACGAAGTATTTTGGAAGAGGGAGAATTAGACAGCGTCGTAGCCTTGGGGAAGGAATAGGGATGGAAAAAATACCCAAACCCGACAGGGAACCCATATACCCAAACTCTATTGTAACCGAGGCAAGTAAGCAATTTCGGTTTATGAGGCGGGGAACAGGGAAAACAAGTGGGTATCTAGTCGATTTAAGGTGGGATCGGGGTGATTAGTATCCGCCCCGGTGTATGTTTAAAATATAATTATCATGTTTATCATAAGATTCTACCGACTTAGTTTTTAGCTAAAAATGTTTTGCTACACCATATTTTATTGCATAAATCGCTTGCGTATGTAAAATTAATTAAGTGATGTTCAGATAACGTATAACGGGTTATAAGAGAAATTTGGAAGAACGTCTGATTTCGGGGCAGTGCCAGAGACTTGCAAATTACATGTATCCATTAAGGAGGGTTTCAGGGCGGGTTGGAAAGCAAACTATCGGGAAATGGGGCGAGTTCAAGGCAGGGGACCTAATTTCAAGGTGGGGTCTAGGATTATTAAACCCGCCCTAAGCCCACACCAGTGCCATCCCTAGGAAGGAATGGTACCATTCTAGCCACACGTCTCCATCTGTAACAGCTAAGTCACATAGGATTGTGGAGTAGGAAAGGTGCGAGAAGGGGATAGTATAAGTAGAAAATTGTGTAAGGTTGGATCTATCTTTGACTCAGGGTATTTGGAAGGTTATGAGATAATTGAGTAAATAACCAATTCTTAGTTGATTTGTTTAAGGGATATTTGTTGGGTATATGTGGGAGAGAGATGGTTCTTAAAATGACATCATTTGAAAATTTGAAACACAAGCAAGGGTATTTTAATATTTATTTTAACCTAAAATTTTAATAGAAATGGATGGAACTTAACAGAGAGGGGGCAAAGTGAGAAAACCATAAATCTAAGGGGTTTCGGTGAGAAAAATTGTTAAGGGTAGTTAAGTGAGAAACGACTAACTCTAGGTGTAGTCTTATGAGATTTATCCAAATATCAATAATAATTTCGTTTGCCACGTGTCAATACATTATAAGTTTACAGTACATTAGACTATCTCATTCTTACTTGCTACCCTGCAATTGTTTCAGGAACATCACCCCTCGCAATTTTTTGAGCAACCTCTTCTGCAATGGCTGTTTTCCCAGCACTAGGTTCTCCAACAAGGCATAAATTATTCTTTCCCCGCCGACTTAAAATGTGGATTACACGCTCTCTCCTTTCTCCTGAGCAAGCATGACAAATTTAATTGACTTTTTTGTGAATCGCCTAAATATAGCTATGACAACAACCCGTCGATCCCAACTTCAATCGGAACCATAGCTCCGGCACTACGACTCCCACTGCCGCACTTGTATGGAGCGACGCCCCGAATCCGACAAGAGTGTCACCGTCCCCACCATCGAATTCACAAGTCCAAAAATCTCCTAATCCCACAAAATTTGAAATAAAAAATAAACGAAAACACACTCAAAATCGAACTGACCAGTAGAG
Source organism: Geranium brycei (assembly GCA_036897365.1). Taxonomy (NCBI): domain Eukaryota; kingdom Viridiplantae; phylum Streptophyta; class Magnoliopsida; order Geraniales; family Geraniaceae; genus Geranium; species Geranium brycei. Next base: position 15,117 of record JAYMTP010002528.1, read on the forward strand.
AACAAACATAATAAAATTAAAATCGTCAATTAGAGGATTTTCGAATTTGGGAAAAAGGAAAGTAAAAAATAACATAGATGAAGATTGATTCAAGACCTTCGGGTCAATTCTCTTTTGTTTGTGTTGCGACAAGAGTGAAGATTGAGAAATGAATCGACGAAGAAGAACAAACAGAGAAAAAGAATAAGGAGAGGCAGAGAAAGGAAAATTACAATGACAACATTTTGAAAATTTGAAAATAAATGTAGACAATTTAGTATTTTCACAAAAACCTAAAGATATTAGTAACAGAAAAATACTTTAGGTATATCCGGATGAGAAAGTGATTTATCTTGGTACACCCGGTTGCAATTATCCATTTGTTTAATTACTTACACACAACTAAACACATGTATGAGATGAAACTAATATCCTAGATGTATGAGATGAAACTAATATCCTAGATGATAACATTTGGATATTGTTTTCCAATTACAGTTGTTTGTCCCATATTCATGTTCAGGTCCATCCATCAGACTCCAATAGTTCCATACAAATCAGAAATCAAACTCATTGGTAAGAAATTGAACAGTATCCGATCATTACATTGAAAACCTGAACTTACAGTTATTGGCAACTACCTTAAATATAAACTATCAACAGATATTGCATGTTATATACAGCTCTCTCTCTCTCTCTTTGATAACCAGATGAGAAGGACAATAAAAACAAAAGGCAATTTGCTTATAAGAAAGATATCACCAAGTTTGGAATAGCGCAAGAACCAAACTTTATGCGTGAGCTCCTAAATCCGAAAATTCAGTCCAAAGAACGTGTAGGGCAATCTAGGAATAAGCAGAGGATTATTTACCATCAGATGTTCATGCCCTTCTCTATTTGGAACTTGAATCCTCGCACGATCTCTTATATTCTGGCTTTAGCTCGTATGACCCTTGATTGCTTCCCTTGTTATTGTAGACGCATAGGTCTTTCAGTAAATCTTTCAGGAATTGCTGCAAAAATACAGGCTCCAAGTTAAGTTAACTCTATCAAGGTGTCATTTCAAACCCTAGAAACTAAAAGCACTCTCAATATGCCAATGTGTGTTACAAATTAGCACTGCCAATTATCCAGCAGAGTCATACAAAGCTTTGCTAAGATATAACTTTTGTGGCGCATAACTCACTTTCGGAGAAAATAACACATCTTCTAGCAAAACATGAAAAGGAACAGTTAAGCCTTTCAAGTGGCTAAATTAAGAAGAGAAATAGTCCTTATTAGTTACGAGATTATTAATTATGAATAAAAAGCTATATGCTCCTAAATTCTAATGAAAAAATAATAATGAATCTTCAAAGTAAAATCCAGAAATATCCGGAAACCAAGTGACAGTAAAACATACTTCAGGCTGGTCTGTCTCTTGGATAAGTTGCCTTAAAGTCCAATTTGATTGCCTTTCAAAGAGCTTAAACATGATCTCTTCCATTTCCCCTCGGTCCCTTCTGGTTCTTTTCATGTCCGATGGCTTGGTTTGCAGTTTCTTTTTGTCCTGTTCAAAAGGAAGCAATATGCAATACACTAGTCAAATAATACCTGCATATTTTGACATTGGCAAAGTATGTAACATGGCAGGATAATTGAAGTACCCCATAAGAAAGGCACAAACTAATAAAAAGGCTAATTAAGGAAAGCACTAGAGGAAGGTAGTCATAGAAGTACATTGGCTTTTGGAAGCACTAGACCCATCATCCCTGGCATAGGCCTCATATGAGTTCCATTATCGTTGTCAATCACCTAAAATAGGGATCAGAGGAAAGTTAAAAAGAAAATGACAATAAGCAATAAGATAAGTAAAATGTGCAGACAAATACAAAATATAAAGTACAAAGACATAAACATGAGTAATCAGGACCTGAATCTGTCTAGTTTTAGTCATATATTTGTTTGTTCGTTCGCGACAGAGCTTCCCATAGCTCTCCATATTTTCCTTATGGGGCCTCATGTCAAACTTGTTCAGTATTTTCCCCTCCACGGAAGTCTTTCCTGCAATGCAAAAATAAATTAACCATCTTAGTTTACATAGCTACCTCACAGTGCTGAAAGAAAAACAAGATATCACAAAATGGTAACCAATGTGCACCCAAGAGTACATCAAACTTTAGGTATAAGCAGCTTCGAGACCTCCTACAAATTAAATTATTTCTTTCATGCACAATGAACAGTCTAATATTTGTAATTAAAACCTTGAAAGTTTTTAGTAGCCTCCTTTCTGTTATAGATTTCTTTCGTTATAGTTCTACCAGAAGTAAGGAAAAGCTCTGTTTCCTTTGCCTTCAAAACTCCTGATATATAAATGGTCAATTCATGGCCTTTGGAAATAGAATATTAATAAGCTACCATCCTTCACAACATTGAAACATGCATCCAAAATTTTCCTATAAACACGTGTGATAAAGCAAAGTTAATAGCTAAAGTTAGATGACAGAACAGCGTTATCTCTCTGCATGCATTCTGCAAGAAAACATATTCACATGAAAACCCCACCTGATCATTATCAATGTTTAGTTCAACAAGGTTGTATGTTCTCTTTAAAATAGACTTCAGGATGATTTATTTTGTCGAATTATTAGAGAATTCAAGCATTACTCTTCTGATCAACAAAGGAACACTGGAACTGGACAATAAGGATGCAAAATACTTTCAAATACCATGAAAAGAAAAACACAAAGCAGAGCAGAAATTAGAGTGAATCACAAATCAATGTACAATTGTTTACTCACCTTGGGGCGACTCCGAAAACACAGACATGGGAACGAGATCTTTGGACATATCCATAGAGTAAGACTTCGGCACATTCCCAGATTCAGGACCAACCAATTCCATAGTGAACTGAACATCATTTAAACAAATTTTGTAGATGGGATGGATGCAAGAGTGCAAGAGTCGAAGGAAAAACTCACTCTTCTCCCTCAACTTATCACATAGATGAAAAAAATAAGCATTCTCCCACAAAGAAAGTTTTTCATGGTACAAAATAACAATGACTTTTTTTTTCTAGAAATAGTGAAATACAAGTTCTAAAATCACAGAAAATATTTCCTAGTTCCTATTTCCTAGAAACCAAATGCCAGAAGATAAAACCAAGCAGATGAAGAATTATGGAGAAAATTTAGAGTTAGATAGGCCTAGAACTAGAACATGACTTGATTTGGATGCCCACACATTCAACTACAAGATTATAAATGATGGTTAGTATTTTGATCCCAAGAATTAGAGTATTGGACAGCTCTAAAATGTTGTTGTTTACATGGACGGAAGGTGCACAAGTGAGCACAAAAAAGGCTAATCTACCAAGGAGGTCAAACCACAATATCACATTCTTCAAAAAGGGTATGAATTGACATGTTGAATGATAGGCTTACTCAACTATGTAACCGATTTCAAGCCTCTATTCAGTTTCCTCTTTTCAGGAATCCAAGCTTGAAGACGGTGTGGCTTGAAAGTAAAGTTTTATACCTGTTGCAACTTAAGAGTGTTTCGGTCTATTAGTGTGGAGTTAGTTGTGTGACGTTGTTCGCGAATTTAGCTGCTCTAGAAAGTAGTCGTTGAGTGGATGGGAATCACACGCCTTCATCCTCTGTTCCCCTTCGCTCTGTGGGGTCGTACAGTTTGCAGAAATCATGGAGTAGCTCGTTTATGTTATTTTGCCCTCTAGTATGTATATAAAATCGAGTTTTAGAGTTATCTTGATTATTGTATGACATTCTACTTCTAGAGGAATCTTGGCTCATCTGATTGTAGCCATTTGAGAGTTATTCAATACAAGATTAAATTTCTATCTAAATGTGGAAAATTATGTTGATTTCTGTCAATTGGGATTAGAGCCTTTGTCTCGTGAACGATGACGAGAGGCACTTCATTAGACGATTTTCCAAAAAGGAACAAAACGACGATTGTTGACCTGAGTCCCTTGGATGTGCGCAAAATAAATCTAACCGCTAAGGAGTTTCAGCAGAATAGGAAGAGTTGAGGAGGCTGAAGGAGATGAGGAGCATGGCACGGACCTAATGCATACACCATTTCATTTAACCTCCTCGACTCACAGTGTGATGCAGGAAGAAAGGCAGTTAACATTAGACCAATCAAAGAGTTGACGAGTACTTGGAGTTGGAAAGTGTTGAATTTCTAAAATATAATTGGTATTATTGATGAATACTTGATTATGAATTACAATAGAAGGTTCCTTTATATAGGGAACAATAGGAAATAAACCAAACTAGGAAACATAATACGAATAGAAAATCCTAATTT